>PVJH01015244.1:0-54219 GCA_004026705.1 Nesogale talazaci
CTATATTTCTTTTTTATTTCCTACAGAATTGTATATGTGGAATATCCAGGCCACATGCCAGTCCTATCCTAAGGCAGTTTAAAATGTTCTTGACAATGCTGTTCATTCATCTTATGAATAAAAACACAGTATGCAAAAGAATCCTGAAATTTAGCTCACAGTTAATTGCTTCTTTATTTCCCTGAATGTATCTTTCCAATGCAAGTGAAGTAGGACAACCTCTTATCTATGTAAATGGATAGTGTATCTGTTTCCCAACCAAATGTAATTTCAATTATTATTAATAGAGTCTTACATCTCTTCCAGTATCACATAACATCTCTTCTACCTATGTTGGAAAATCTAGGTGTCTGTGTCCTAATTTCCGTAAATCTTATTATGTTAAAAAATTGAAAACATAGACAATGTTGTATTATAACATAAACACTACTTGGTGACATGTATATAGAATTATTGTAAGTGTTACTATAATATGATCCTCAAGATGTTTCATGTATTTGATTTGAAAAAAAAATGGTTTGTGCATAGAAAATTACTTTATATGCCAAAAATAATCTGTTGGTTGATAGTAGATAGAAACTGTAACTGATGTTCTTTTGTATGTACAAATTGTTCTTTAAGATATAATTACCAAAAATATATTTATCATCAAGAAATTTCTTTTTTTTGGCGGGGGGACAGGGCGTGCATCACTGCTCTCTGGTGGTGGGAGTAGGAGGCCCAGCCCCATTGCTGGAATTGAACCTCCATCCCAGTGGGCCGCAGTCCCGCGCACAACCACTATGCCACCGGGGCTCAGTCCAAGAAATTTCTTGTATATAACATCATATCCTTACCCATTGTGATAGTTAGCTTTATTCTGTCAACCTGGCTAATGGGAACATGTGAGATTGCAATTTGATTGGAGGGTAAAGAGATAAATGGTGCTGAAAGGTCTGCCCCTGTCTCTGTTGCTCTCTGGTGGTCACACCAATGGGTGGTTGCTTTAGCTAGTTCTCTGCTTCATCTTTTGAGCTGTGCTACCTGTGGGACAGCCAACACATATGTTGCTACAGCTTGAGGCTCCTTTGAGACCCGCTTGGCCATGCTGCTGGTGTGTACATTTGAGCTTGAGGCTGTTAAATCCTTTCATCTTGTATTGCTTGAGTTTGATATCCAAATTGGGCCAGCTGGCAGTTGGTGGCATTCACTGCTGTGTGCTGTCTCTGGACGGACTCTGCCAGCATTGTTCTAAGGAAGACTCAGCTGTCTGCTCCCTTGAACTTGGACATGGCAGCTCCCCTGAGTAGAAGGATTTCCAGTATATTAACTGCTCCATGGAAGTAGGTTGAATTCAGGCTTCTGTATTGTTGTGTGAACTAAGTAGTTGTTATCTTCCTTCTTGCTCTATCTACCTATCTATCATCTATCTATCTCTCTATCTATCTATCATCTATTTATCATCTAAATATTTATCTCACATCTTTAGAGTTCTGGTTGTGTTCATAGAACTCTGCTTAACACACAAAGTCACATAACATTCTACATCACAGAATATAATAATGGATGTTGAAGAAATCAAATGGAGTCATGTCTGGACCAATTCAGAGAAAGAAAGAGATATTAAAATTGGCCCAATGATGGTTCCTATGAAGAGGAAGTCAGACATGTCTACACTTTTCATCCTTCTTCCCTTGTCTTTTTTTTTGGACCACAGGCATTCCTCCTACACCAATCTTCTTCTCTGTTACTGGGTTTGATGCCAACCACAATGGTCATACAATGGCCACACAGAAACCACATGCAAAAGTCTTTTAAGGCATGTCTCACTCCCCACTCCCTGACCTCTCATATATATCATATATATATATATATATATATATATATATATATATATAACCCACACACTCCTGCCAAACTGTCCCACAGTCTTGATGTTGCAGCCTTTGCTGCCTCTAAAATCTCCATCACTTCAGTCAAGGATCTCATGTACACTCATTGCTCGTCTTTGCCTCTTCTTTCTTGATGGTTGCAGAATTTCTATTCTGTGATGGGGAACTTTTATACTCAGTGGAATGGCTAGATTGACCAATCATTGAGAATTTTTACCTTGATTGCATTTGGGGGAAGCTCAAAAGCCAGAAATTAAAAAGGGCCTTACCATATAATTTGTCTTCACTGTAGATATCAAAAAACTCTAACTAGTGAAACAAAGCAGAAAGCTGTGATGCTGAAAACCCGACATTAAATCCACATCCTGTGAGTCCTAGAAGCAATGAAAATAAGCACTTTTGTATATACAAAAGGAAGTTTCCAAGCATTGCTGAAAATTATAGAAATCTTTGTTAATCAAAAATATCAAACTTGACCACTATTCCACCTCAAAATAGCCTCCATGTAGGTCTATTGACTTCTGAAGCTGGTGATTTTCTCCCTAATTATTCCTCAAATAATTCTGAGATCTTCATTTTAACTATATGAAACTGACAGTTTGGCATCATGCAAAAACTATGACAATGTTCACGGTAAGTGTTCTTTGAAATTTGAAATCAAAAAGATGTCTGGAAAGTAAGACTAGACAAGTAAGGTGGGTGGGATAAGGTTTCTTAATGAAATCCTTATAATGCAATCATGGCTATTCTTTAAGAATGATCAGCCATATTATCCTATAGGAAAAAAAATCTTCCGTGAAAATTTCTTAGGATTTTTCTCATCGGTGTAGTCATCAACGTTTGTAAAATTTGCTCATAATAACCCCCAAAAATTACCCTATGCATCCCAGGAAATATATCAAGTTGGTTTTCAGAATCCCCCCAAAATGTCCCTATAACCTATGCCTTCCAGGAAATATGTCAAGGTTGTTTTCAGAACCCCCCCTAATTTTCCCTATAGCTTTTTATAAAACAACCCTATTTGCATATAATTAATATATCATATATATTGAAAGTTCAATCATATTAATAAGACTGTACTATTATCACCAAAATCATTTATAATATCATCTTCTCTTTTGTACTCATTGTAATTAGCTTTTCCTCATCCTCCTGTGTTAGTCCGGGTAGACTAGAGGAACAAATTTCTTAGACACACATATAGATATAAGGAAAGGGTTTATATACAAAAGGAATGTGACACTAAGAAGGCATCCCAATCCAGTCCAGTACAAAGTCATAAGTCTGATATTAACCCATATGCCCGAAATCAGTCTACAAAGTCTCCTTCCAACTCACAAAGTCACAGGTCAGTGGGTGAAGAATTCTTGCGCTGGCAGGGGTCTCACCATGGCTCCTTGCTTCCAGGCCTCAGGGTCCATCAACAGCATGCCATTCCAGCTTCAGAGGTCTGGCTCCATCAGGGCAAAGCCATGTGGTCTCTCCGTCGGCTCCTCCAACTTCTCGGATGCTGCCATCTTGTCTTTCCGGTGACTTATCACCTCTGAGACTAACTCCAAACAACTGGGAAAGATAGCTTCTCATCTTCACGAGGGAAATATCACAATATTTCCCAGAAATCTCAGGAGAGAGCCATGCCCACATAGAAGCCTTGTCGGATACTCAATGGCTATCTCCAGATTAACAGGACAGACTCCACCCCTACATTTCAATCATAAAATTAACATAAGCACATGACTGCCACAGACCACTCCTTGCTAATTTTATACTTTCACATAACACTGTAACCATATGTAGCCCTCAAATAAACAATAAAATTATATCTATACCTAATAGGATAAAACTAAAATGCATATAATTCAACATGTGTCACAATCATTTAAGAATAATATTCTATAAGTGAACAAAAGATATCCTGTTCCTTACAAATGTAGTCACAAAATATCTACACCTTGATTCTATAATCCTATGAATATATATTCTACCAATTATAAGAGTTTGCAAGCCAAACTACCTCATGCCTTCACCCCCCATTTTGGGTATCTAATTTCTATATTGCCCACTTACATCAACCCAGTGCTCTGAGGAAACAGTCATATCTTTCAACGTGAAAAATCCTCATTCAAGTTGGAAACTCATGAAGTGTGCATCCATTAGCAAAGTCAAATCAGGACAGACCATCCATAAAGTCAGCAACAATATGCACCAGTTCACAGACTCAAATCACTTCTCTTCCTCTGGTTGGGTTCTGGTCAACTCAATGTGGGCTTTTCCACTTAGCCCTCAACATGCCTAGCTCTCTCATGGTAGGTCATAAACTTCAGACCAGTCAATCCGCTCTTCTCTCTTTCCTGTGAACCAAGTCCCTGGGTATCAGTGGCCAAAGTCAACCTGGCTCTTTATTGCTGCATTTCTCAAACTTTCACCAACAAGTAGTAAATCTGGGTGGCCACCTAATAAGCTTTTCAGCTTGTCCCAGTTTCCTTTAACATTCAGTCCCAGAGAGGAGTTATCTTCATGGTTTCAGATTCTTTTGCTTCTGAAGACAATCACTAGTCAGGATTTTCCAAGAAATAGACTCTATCCTTCTTTATCAGTCAGTCTGACCTTCTTTCAGACTACAAGTATCCTGAGTACTCTGAAAGACTGGATGGGGCTACTTTCTTCAGAGAAGTCTTTCCAGGTGTGGCCTAACCCCATTTAAACTCAAGGTGGCATTATTCTCTTTAGAGATGTCTGATGCTATGTCCTAAACCCTCTAGAGGTCAATGCTTGGCTTGAGGTAACTGGATTTGCAAACTCTTCATAGTTCCCAATAAACATTTCTAAGCATCTTTAGAAATGCTTTAAATTTATAATTAAATTTATAATTAAATCTTTATATTTATAATAAAAGGCATAAGAAATCAGTATAAATAGCATAGTCAGAAATCAAACTTAATTCTTAATACAATCAAGGTCAGTACTTATTAAGCTTATCTATATTGTTATCTAAACTACTGTTTACACAAAAACATGGAATTAGGTCTCTGAAGGCATCAAAACAGATCCCTGGTTTTGGTCAGGCATTCTGACCTCCTTAACCATTGTCCTTGAGCAGGATCCCCATTTTATAAAGGAACAACCAAAGACAGCATCGAAACCAAATAATCAGAACTTTAACTTCCCACATTGTTTCCAGAAAATAGCTCAGTAAACTGCAAGGACATATCTGACTTCTGGCTAGCCAAAGAAGTAACACCAAACACCACGAGGCACAAGTCAAACATACATGTACTTTCCTTCTTTATGATTTGTTCCTCTAGTACCCCACTCCTATGGTACCATAATGTATTAGTCTGGGTAAACTAAAGGAACAAATTTCTTAGACACACATATAGATAAAAGGAAAGGGTTTATATACAAAAGGAATGTGACACTAAGAAGGCATCCCAATCCAGTCCAGTACAAAGTCATAAGTCTGATATTAACCCATATGCCTGAAATCAGTCTACAAAGTCTCCTTCCAACTCACAAAGTCACAGGTCAGTGGGTGAAGAATTCTGGTGCTGGCAGGGGTCTCTCCATGGCTCCTCACTTCCAGGGCTCAGGGTCCATCAACAGCATGCCATTCCAGCTTCAGTGGCCTGGCTCCATCAGGGCAAAACCATGTGGTCTCTCCGTCGGCTCCTCCAGCTTCTCGGATTTTGCCATCTTGTCTTTCCGGTGACTTATCACCTCTGAGACTAACTCCCAACAACTGGGGAAGATAGCTTCTCATCTCCAAGAAGGAAATATCACAATATTTCCCAGAAATCTCAGGAGAGAGCCATGCCCACATAGAGGCCTTGTTGGATACTCAATGGCTATCTCCAGATTAACAGGCTAGACTCCACTCCTACATTTCAATCATAAAATTAACATAAGCACCTGACTGCCACACCTCACCTCCAATACTCTGAAGAAACCAACATTCTAGTCACTGTTTCTGTTACGTCTGAGCTGAGCTCTCTGCCTTTGGCTTAACTGGCCCAGTGAAAAATCTCTGAGGAGTCTTGTACCTTATTTTTGGAAGGTACCTTATGATTCTAAAGCAAATGGCTTACAGAAACAACTTGTCTACATTTCCTTTGGTTCAAAATGTGGACCTGATTTATTATTTACAATGTAGATTAATTACAATCTAGAGGGATTAATCTCTGGACTTCAAATAGTAATTGATTTGCTAATTTGTAATTGTTTGAGCTATTTTGAAGCAAAATTTATATCTCAAGAAATATTCCACATTTTTTGAATTTTTCAAAGACACTAACTTTAAATCTTTCATATCTATGTGAGAAATTTCCAATAAATTTCTTTAAAAATTCTCCAAGATTTGCACAAATTGTTATGCCATGTCTTCTTTAGAACTTGCTTAGAAAACGTTCCTTTTAAGCCTAAGGGCCTTGGGAACATAGTTGTGAATTAATTTATTTTGTTCTCCTAATGAAGTATGGGATGAATGCTTTCACTTAAAAAAACCCTGAAACACGAGACTGAAACAATTTCTGGTCATTCCAAATATAATGTGTATGTGTTCCTATAAGGAACTATAGTCTATAGGTTATGTGGATTCTTGTATTTTATTCTGGCTCAAAGTAATACTATTTGCTGCATTATTATGAAAACAATGTTTTTCCAGAGCTTGGAAGAGGTAGGATGTATTGAAATTGTTCACCATTAATGTCCATAATTCCTACCCAGGTGATTTACAACAGAGAATAATTCCTTCAAAGCAATGAAATGTTTCATGTTCCTGGGAGTTGATCAATTCCTTGGACACTGTATCTCAATTTTAGTTACTGCTCACTGTCCTCGAATCAATTCTGACCCATGACAACCCCATCGGACAAGGCAGAATTATTCTGCTGGGATTTCTGGGGCTGCAACTCCTTACTGGAGTACAGAAGTTCATCTTTCCTCCTTGCTGAAACAGGCGGCTTCAGACTGCTGTCCAACAGTTAGCAGAACCACAGCCACATGTAGCCACTATGTCACCAAGGCTCCTCTGTCTCAACATCAGGAGTATAAAATATTTCTCAAGTAAGTCTCCTCCTGTCAATTTGCCAGGTAGCTGTCTTCCAAAATGCCTGGCATAGATGAGTGGGTGCTCCCATTACTTCATCAGCCTCTTGAAACATTTCCATTGGTATTCCTTCAATTCTTGGAGCCTTGTTTTTTCATAACACTACTAAAAATCCCTCTCATCCTTACAACTGCCTGTCACATAGCACATTGAGATGTTGTTCTATCTTCTTTATTCATAGCAATTCTGTGACATGCTCTGGTGATCAAAGGGTTAGAATAAAGAGGTGATGGGAGCTATGCTGACATGAACGTTCATACAGATTCTATAATAATTAGAGCTTATGTGGGACAACCCCTTGGAAAATGAAAAATATTATTCTAAAACATTTTTCTACCTGAGTACAGCTACATGGGAGATCCTGGACAAGAACATCAGAATTGTCCAGCTGAATCTCATCCAAGTAACAAAATAGTGAGAAATCATGATTTATTATCTGGGGTTAATTTTAATAAACTAAATAAATTTCCAAAATGGACAGACATTTAAAAACCATTGATCAGCCTAATATATATTTCACCCCAGAGATGTAAAATAGGAAAAGGGGAGGCAGAGAAGAGGAACGAAATATCTAGTTTTCTCATCTTTCTCTCCTCTGAAACTTAACATGAGGCAGAAATTATTTAAAATCATTATTTCAATACTCAGGACCATACAGCAATTCTTATAACTGATCAGAAACATTAAGTATGAGAGACATTCATCTTTCATTCAAATATATTGCTATTTCCTCACAGACATGTCTAGTTGCAAGTTAAACTGGTGATTGTGAAATTAAACTGCATACAGACAAGCTATCTAGAGAGAAACTCAATGACATTCCATAAAAATACAGCTATGTATGAGGGTAGATGCTCCATTATGATACTATGATTGTTCTTCTTGGGTGACATCCAGTCTGCTCAGTATTACTTATAGCAGAATGAAATATTGTCTGACCCTGCATCATAGCCATGATTACTACATATGAGGATAATCATGGCTGTTTGTGGGTATTGGTCAACATACAATAGAACCATGCACTTCCCTGGTAAAACCACCGTATCAATCGATATCACTAAAGTTCTCCAAGTTTTGCTAACTTTGCAAAGCACAGTGTTTTTTCCTGGGGACTATCCCTCCTTATAAGATGCCCAAATTATGTGAGACAAAGTACCACCATGTGGGCTGAGGCCCCGTTGGTGTAGTGATTGAGTGCGGGGTTGCAGCCCACTGGCTTGGCAGTTCAAATCCAACAGCAGCTCTCCAGGAGCATGGCTACACTTCCCAGTCCCACCAGAGGGAGTGGCCCCCCGCCACCCCCCAAAAATGTATCACCATCTTTGTTTTCACAGAATATTGTGCTTATTCTTCTACCAAGGCAGATTTTTTTTTGTTTTTCTGGAAGTCCATGATATTTTTAATATTCTTCACCAATACCATAATTCAAGTTCATTAATATATTTTTTACTCTTTGTTATTCATTGCTCTCCTTTTGCATACATATAAGATGTTTGAAAATACTGTAAGTTGGGACAAGTAAACATTAGTCCTAAAAGTGATATATTTCCTATTACTACTTAGAAGAGATTTGGGTAACAGATTTGCCCATTGCAATATTTTGTTTGACTTTTTTCCCCAATACTCAGAGAGTGCTCACTCACTGAGGTGAAGCTATTTTGAAGATAGCAATCCAGCCATCAGACTGAATTAAATCTAAATTTGTATTCTTCTAAAGAAATTTGATCCAATGGTATGCAGACTTTATCAAGAAACATATTCTATTTTCCACAGCAGAAAATTTTACTGAGGATAACGTGGAAATGGTAACAAGAGTACATCAATAACAAGCTACCAGAACTTCAAGTTGAATTCAGGCAAGGACATTGTGTTAGTTCAGGTAGGCTAGAGGAACAAATTTCATAGACACACATATCGATATAAGGAAAGGGTTTATATACAAAAGGAATGTGACACTGAGAAGGCATTCCAGCCTAGTCCAGTTCAAGGTAATAAGTCTGATATTAACCCATATACCTGAAATCAGTCTATAAAGTCTCCTTCCAACTCACAAAGTCACAGGTCAGTGGGTCCAGAATCCCGGCAGGTGTCTCCACATGGCTCCTCGCTTCCAGGGCTCAGGGTCCTTCAACAGCAGAAGCAACTAATTGCTGGCAGAGGTCTCCATGTGGCCACCCCAGCTTCAGAGATCTGGCTCAATCAGGGCAAAGCCGTGTGGTCTCTCTGCCAGCTCCTCCAGCTTCTCAGACACTGCCATCTTGTCTGTGATTAACCGTCTCTGAAACTAACTCCCAACAACTGTGGAAGATAGCTTCTCATCTTCATGAGGGAAATATTGTGAGATTTCCCAGAAGTCTCAGGAGAAAGCCATGCCCACATAGAGGTCTCTTTGGCTACTCAATGGCTATCCCCAGATTAACAGACTAGACTCCACCCCTACATTTCAATCATAAAATTAACATAAGCACATGACTACCACCGACATGAAGCAATGCATGCTAAAGTTGATATAAGGTAGATCTTGACTTAAAGCAGAGAACAACAAGATGATGTTTTCAAATATTTTATTGACTATGCAAAGATAGTTAAGAAAGCAGGTTATAATAAATAGTCGATAACATTTGAAGAATTAGAATTTCAGAACCTTTAATTGTGCTCATGAAGAAATTATTTGTAGACAAGATCCAGGCATAATAAGGAGATTCAATTTGGTTTAAAATCCAGAAAAATATGATCATGATTGTACCTTTTTACCATATTTATTCAATCTGTATGCTGAGAAATTACATACAGAAATAGTGGGAAGGAAAAGCAGTACATTTCATTGTCACCATATATGAATGAATAATACCCCTTGTGTTAGACAGGGGCTCTAGAGAAACAAAACCAGGACACTTGTGATTTTAGAGAGATGAGAGATAAATAGGTAGATATCTATCACCTATAAGATAGATAGATGATAGATAGTATTTGAAGGAATGCAACAGTTAATTAGTCCATACAGCAGTACAGAGGGTTCATTTTGACTCACTTCCATGAAGCAGTTAAGACACGGAAAGTCTTTCAACTCATGTGGGCTGCTGGATCCAAGGTCAAGGAAACAGACAGATGAGTTTTTCCTAGAGAAATGCAGAGAGTCCGGCCCCAGGCAGCAAACATTAGGGTGGTCTTCAACAGTCAGAACCTCTGGAGCTTAGCAAAGCAGACCAGGATGGGATATTAAACTCAAGCTAACCAAAACAACAGTATTCAACAGCCTCAAGCTCAAGCAATGTATTCACCAGCACCATGCTGAAGCAAGTCTCAACGGAATCTCAAGCTCTAGAAATGTGACCCACAAGTTTTCTGTCCCACAGATAGTGTAGCTCACAAGTGAACATAGAGAACTAGCTTAAGCAGCCTCATGTTGGTGGGGCTTGCTGAATCATTTATCTCTTTGCCCTCTAATATCAAACTGTGTCATATAAATTTCACATATTCTTATTTGCCAAGTTTGCACAATAAACCTACCTATCAATCCCCTATTATCTTACCCATAGAAAAATGTGAAGATCAGAGTTCAGGAAGTGAGTAAAGAAAATGTCAACTTTGATACTTCCCCATGTAACCAAATGATTCAATATTCAACTATACTTACCTCTTACTGAGATGAAATTAGTCTTCATAAATTAATCCTATAATAGATTTGATGGTGCTAGGTATAATAAAGATGGAAGTCATCATCGCGATTGGTTAATAAAGAGTTTGCAGGTGAAACTCATATAGTCAAGATGGAAACAAGTTTCTTCTCATGGTTCATTGATGTTGAACCTATTGCAAACCAGGTTATTGACTCCTTGCTTGCAACAACAGCTTCAATGGAATTAGATTTGTTGCTTGTCATAGTCACTTCAACAATTATCTCTTTTGAAAAGCAATAAGCCAGATCGGGGGAAAATACACACACACACACACACACACACACACATACACAGGCATGCACTTGCACCCGCAAACTGTCTTCCTATGTATGAATCTAAAAAGCCAGATCATGTAATAATGCAATGATAAAAGTGGCTCTACCTTAGAGCTCAGAACCTCTAACATATGCCTATTCCTTTAGAGTGAAGAATGACAAAACACAAAGATACAATACAAAACAAACCTTATACCCAAGGACAATATAAAAGTCAACATTTTAAAATTGAACCTGATGGTGATCTCTTAGAAACATCATAATGCAAAGATCTATTTCCCAAATAGTACTACAGATATCATAGAATATTGACAAAAAAGTGTGATGCTGCACACTTTTATACACCCATTGAGCATGCACAAGGGACAGACAAAAATTGATTTTTTTTCAAATCTCAGTATTTTAATTCCTTTGACAAAACAACCTTACCATTTCAAAGTTCTCTTCATTATATTTTAATACATTTGTCAAATCTGTGATTCAATTCTTGGAAATATTTTTTCAAACTCATCTGTTTGGATGGTTCAATGCACCCGCATAGTTTTTTCCTTCACCTCTTCTATGTCATGAGATCATTGTCCTTTCGATTCCTTCTACAGTCACATAAACACACATACAAAGTTGCAAGGAGTGAGAGTAGGTGAATAAGGAGCTTGGGGCAAGGAAGGCATACTGTATTTTATAAAAAACCGGAGCACTTGGATGGTGGAATGACCAGGTGCAATGTCATGGTAGTAAAACTAGCTCCCCATCTTCCACCAATCTGGCCAATTTTTTGTTGCACACTGTTACACAATCTTTTCAGAATCCCTAAATAGAAAGCTTAATAATGGTGTGATCTGGTAGAAGAACACCAGATGCACTATGAGTTGACATTTTCATTCATTCTGGAAGTTGATGGAGATTCAGATCGAGGTTGTCATCAATCAACCGTTCGCCTTTTTTGAAAGGAGAAAACCACTGTACCCTTCAGTTTTTGCTCAGAGCACTTTCCTTGTAAGCTGTGTTCAACCTCACAACAGTTTCTGCAACACTTTTCTAGAGAAGGAAACAAGATTTCACAGCCACACACTATTCCTTTAAATTGGCCATCACTGAAAATGTGTGTGTGTGTGTGTGGGGGGGACCAAAACTGCTTTAATGAAAAAAAAAAAAAGACTGATCACAGAGAACCTTCTCAGGTGATGTTGCTGGATGCCCTCACAGCAAGTTACTGGACACTCATCTAGCGGAAGAAAATGATTAGTAAGGAAACTCACCCAGAGGAGATTTTTACCATTTGGGGGGAGCAACCCCTCAAAAAGTTAAGGTAAATTACTATAGATGCACAATATATATTCAGAATCACTGGAGATGTGATGGTATTATCATAAGGAAAAATGGACTCTTACTTGAAAGGAAAAAGAAAATCGGAGTATGGATTTGTCACTGTGCAAAATGGAAGCCCTTATTTTTCATGCAAAATGGAAATCCTTATGTTTTATGCAAAGTGGAAGCCCTTATGTATCTTCTGTCACAGTGAAATTATATTCAGAAGGTCAATATTTTGTCAGTTATGGTCTCAATTGAGATGGCCCAACAATTAGGTAGTTCCTGTAGATTCGTAATAAGATATAAATAGCATTATTTATATCCAATAAACAAACTTGTTCAGATATGGACATTAGTGCAGCAATTAGATGACTGATGTTAAGATCATCTAATAGCTGAACGACACTTTCTCTTTATTCCTGATTGGTATTCAGTCATTGATTGGGGTGAGATGATTCTCTAGGCCCTGGCTAATTCAAGATACCAAGAGTAATTTTCTTTTTTTTTTCTTGCAGCTCCAGCAGTCACTTTAATGTTTTTTCAACCACCTGGATATTTAAATTCCCTGGCATGATATCATAATTCAGCAAGGTGGGCATTAAACAGGTGGCCTAAACCTAATTCAAATGCTAAAGTTACTCATTATATTGATTCCATATTAACTAGAAGCAATTATGAAATAATTGTGTTTGAAGCTTTTCCTCACTTTATTGATTGCATCTCAGTGAAAGGATGAGATGTACAATAGAAAAAAAAATCAGTAGCTTTCTCAGATGGAATATCATTTTTAAAGGTTTCTAGCTGCATAGAAATCCTTATCTTTTTCCCTCTTTCGGTGTGAGCTGCTGCTGAATTGGTTCTATAATAATGAAGATCTCATGAAGAACTGAATGAAAATGAAAATTGCCAGGGTGTGCATCACCTCTCTTAAGTAACTTCCAGGCAAAAACAAAAAAATAAAAATGGAACCATATTCACTGCCCTGAGTGTAGTCCACAGTTAACCCGATAATCCAGGGTAGAAATTCCCAGAGGAGTTTCTGAGTCTAAACCTTCATGAGAGTAACACGTCTCATCCTTTGCTTGCAGGTAGTTTGAACTGCTGACCTCATGGCTGGCAGAACAACATGGTTTGTTGCCCACTAGCTACCTTGGCTCTTTATTAAATCCTTTAAGAAAAAATACATACTGAAACTCAAATGAAGGCTGAGCATGTAGTGGGACAGGAGAAAGGCAGAAGGAAATGGAAGAAGAAACTAGAAGACAAAGGGCACTTGCAGAGGTACACAGAAGCTACAAGACAAAGGGCACTTGCAGAGGGTACACAGACATGTACATATGTAAGTATAATTATCTATTCTAAGGAGGGAATAAATCCAGGCACACATATTTATACGTTTAGTACTAAGGCAGTAGCTGTATCTTGGGCCTCCACCCAGAAACTCCCTCAATGCAAGAACACTTTTTTCTATTATTCTGGTATTCCATGATGATCACTGACCCAACACGATCACTGAAGTCCATGAGGTCTATAAGCAACTGTGGTGAAGAAAGCCAAGGCCACCCAGCTATCAAAGGATATAGAGTCTGGAGTCTCAAAATCTGAAGATAAACAAATGGCCATCTAGCTGAGAAGTATCCAAGCCCACACAGAAGACGCACACCAGCCAGTGTGGCCATGAGGGGTCTAAAGGTCCAGGTCTCAGGCATCAAACAGGAAAGAAAGCATATCACTGTGTGCACTCCTACCTGAGATGATCACTGAAGATCACTGAGGGCATGAGCAAGAGTGGTGAAGATAGTGATAGTACCCAGCTATCAAAAAATATAATGTCTGAGGACTTAAAAGCTTGAGGGTGAACAAGCGGTCACATAGCCCAGGAACAACAAAGCCCACCATAGAAGAAGCACACCAGACTGTGTGACCATGAATTGTGGGAAGAACCAGGTATTAGGCATCAAAGAACAAAAATCACATCGCTATATTCCCACCCTCCCGACATGATCAGTGAATACAAAAGAGTGCAGAGGTAGACAGAGCAGAGGAATCTGATGGTGTCCAGCTACCAAATGATAAAGTATCTGGGATCTTAAAGGCTTGAAGGTGAACAAGTGGCCATCTAGCCCAGAAGCAGCAAAGCTCATATGGAAGAAGTTCACTAGCCTGTGTGATCATGAGGGGTCGAAGGAAGCAGGTAAAAAGCATCAAGTAATAAGAATCACATCACCATGAATGAGGGGAAGAGCAGGGTGGGGACCCAATGCGCACTTGTGGAAAATTGTACACCCTCTCACAGGGGAGTCCTGGGGAGGAGACAGGCCAGGCAAGGTGCAGTGAGGTGGCGATGAAACACACAACTTTCCTCTAGTTCCTGAAGGCTCCCTCCCCCAACTACTCTTGTCTCAATTCCACCTTACAAATCCAGCGGGACTGGAGAAGGTTCACTGGTAGGATGGGAACTGGAAATACGGGTAACCCAGGAGAGATGAACCACTTGGGGCCAGTAGTAAGAGTGGAGCTACTGGATGGGTGGAGGGAAAGTGGCGTATGTGGGGTGGGGGGGAGCCCACTACAAATAGCTACACATAAGCTCCCATCAGGAGGATAGACATTGGAGGAGTGGGCGAGGGGAGACATTGGGCAGTGAAGATATGACAAAACAATAATAATTTATAAAGTAATGAGGACTGGGAGGCAGAGGGCAGCAAGGACAGAGGGGAAAGGATGAGAAGTTGATATCAAGGACTCAAGTGGAAAAGCAGGTATTTGGAGAATGATGATGGCAGCAGGTATGTGAATGTGCTTGGATATATATACATATATATATATATATACACACACACACACATATATATAATGAGCCTCCAATAAAATGATTTTAAAAAGGAAAAGATACATAGAAGCAAATTTCTAGATTTAATCATTAAAATAGAATATGCCAAATCTAGTCCTTATTTATTTGCTAAATAGAAAATGCTTCACCCAACCTAAGCCATGTTATCTTAATTGAACCAGAGGCATATGCAAGTTGGACATTCAATAAGGAAAATGAAAAAGGACCAATGATCATTAATTATAGTGCTTGTGAAGAATATTAAAAATACCATTATCTACCAAGAAAAAAACCAATGAATTCATTCTGGAAGAAGTGTGATCAAAGTGCTTCTTAAAGGCAAAGTTACCAAGACCTCATCTCACTAACTTTGGACATATTGTCAGAAGGGATCATTTACTGTGGAAGGAAATCACACATGGTAAAGTGGAAGGGCAGCAATAAAGTGGAGGATCCATTAGAAAAAATGGATCAGCACTGAAACTGCATTGATAGGCTCAAATATAAGAATAATTGTAAGAATCATAGAGGAGCAGAGTACACAAGTTCACTATGAATTAGAATTGACTAGATTTCACCTAACAACTACAACATTTGCTAACTCAGAAACCCCAGTGTTGTAGAGGCATATGTCTTGGGCTGCTAGCCACAAGGTCAACCGTTCAAAACTATCAGTGACTCAAGATAAAGACCAGGCTTTCTATTCCTGTAAAGAATTACAGTCTAGGAAACCCATAGACCCATTCTTTAGTGTTACTGTGGGTTTGAATTGACTCTATGGCAGTGAGTGAATGCTAAGTAGGATACTTTTGAGCAAATCGATTAGCTACTGAAAGTTTGGCTTTTTGGATTCCTCACAGGAACAGAATGAAAAGAAAATTATGGTGATCTAATTCTGAAAGATCACAGATAGCTATTGGAAATGGTAGGGCACATTGTTCTACTCTGACATATAGAATATCCACAAACTGGGGTAGAATTAAAGGCAACTTCTTGTGATCATTGGGTAGGTGTGGTAGTAGCATAATTCCATGTCGACTTGAGGTTACAAGTAAAAGGGGTGGAGTCTGTCAATTTGGTCAGAGACTGATAAGGCCTCCTTGCGGTTCCAATCTACTCATAAGGAGGGTACTGGGAACTTCTCTCTCTCTCTGCCTTCACCTTCCTGGTGATAGGGCACATTGAGAACTGCACAAGCCCTGTGATGGATCCACACCATTTTGCACCCCCTGGCCTGTGACTTTCCAAATGCTGCATTATTGCATGTGATTAAAGAGGGATTTAAGGGCTTGTTGACTTGATGTAGACTGGGCTTGAATGTTTTATCAATATCCAATTACACATTGATGTAAAACTCTTCCTTTCTCATATATGAGTGTCATTGGACTTGTTTCTCTGGTCAAACTTGCCTACCACACCTGTATTCATTTTGTTTTGTTAAGCACTCTTTTAGAGTCAGCAATGAAAATGTTATCTTAGGGAGCTTATATTCTATTGAACTAAGACCATAGATGTATGAAAAATGAACAAATACATTAAATTTCATTGGTAATAATAATTTATTTTATAAGAATTAAATTCCAAACTGGTTACAAGATGTTGGAGATTGAAAAAGTGTAACTTTTACAAGATAATGGTCTGTTCCATTTCCCCTTGTCCCTCTTTGAATATACACTCTAAAATCTCTGGATTCTGAGAAACTCTGCACTATCTTACAAGCCTGACTCACAAAAGTTCAAATAACTGTCTCCTGTGACCACTCACCCCTGCCAGGAGGGCAAACACCAGAAACATCGGTGAAGGAAGGCAGAGGACAGTGTAAGATATGAAAATAAAAATGATGTATATGTTATCAAGGGGTCACAAGGGTAGGAGGTTGGGGTAGTGAGAGGAGGGCTCAAGCAGAAAGAAAGTGTTTTGGAAATGTTGATGGCAACATATGTAGAAATGTGCTTGGTATAATTGATGTGTGGATTGCTGTAAGAGCTGTAAGAGCCCCTAATAAAATGATTTATTAATGTTTTTTTAAAAAGAATTAGGCCAATTAAATAACAGCTATTGTGCTTCATATCCTAGAAACAAGTGATTTTTTTCTCTCTGAAAATTCTTTGCTCTTTTTTGAAAAAAAAAATCATTACTGCTGCTAAGCTTAGATTTTTTTTTGAAAGCATCTTTGGCTCTTTGAACCCTTTTAGGATTTGCATAACTCACTCAGAATACCTGGTGGGAATTTAGAGTGTACAAAGTTGAAAGAAATGACCACATGTTACCAAATGTTTGTATAACACTTTTTCTAATAGTTTATATGTTGGTTTACTGAAGTCATAAATGTAAGAGAATGAAAATGTACCATTTCATAAAACATATCATGAGCTTTATGAAATAAGTAAATATTGCAAACATAGTTCCATCTAATTTTTTATATATATGTATCAAAATGAACATTGCAATGGGTGCTTAGAACATGCTTTTGAAGAGTTGAATGCTAACAGACAGTAATAAATATAAATTTGGGATTTCCACTTTAGGCAGCAGCCCATCTGCCCACCTTAGACAGAGTCGTGAATACAAGTGCCTTTTTAACACTGGTTCACCAAAATAAAAAAAAATGAGGTTTGGGTCTGTCAAATTGGTGAGAACCAAGTAAATCAAACCATTGTGCCAAAGAAAGTAAGTTATGCATATATAAATTCAAGTTGACGCAGAAACAGATTAACACATATTTATAAGAACCAACATATAATTATGAGTATGTGATTGTTATTATGTCTCATCAAGTGGCTTCTCATTGATGGGGAGTCTTTTTACAGCAGAACAAAATATCACCCATACTGCATCATTCTTACAGTCACATCGTCACTCAATCTGGTAGACTGCAGAGGTTCTTCCTTTATTTTTGTTGTCCTTCCATTTTGCCCAGCTTAATATCCTTTTCCAGAGACTATTCAGACCTGACAGCATATATAAAGTATTGATAATCTAAAATATATGATATTAAGTTTCACTATTTCTCCTTCTAAAGAGTACACTGCCTGTATTTCTCCCAAGACAGATGTGTTGGTTCTTCAGTTAGTGCATGATGCTTTCAATATTCTCCCCCAACACCACAATTCAATAGAATCTTTTGTGGCTCTGTCCATGAACCATGATATAGTTCCAAGCAACTTCAATTTCTATAATGATAATGATGCCATCTCTTCACTTGTTTCAATGGTTCGTTTTCTTTGTGACAGTTGTAATCCATACTGAAGGTTGCAATTCTTTATCATCACTATGTCAAGTTCCAGAGAATCTCAAGAATATATTTGATCTATTGTGAGGATATGTTATGACATCAGCAATACTAGACATGAAGAAATCAAAAGGTAATTAAAGGTCAGAAAGAAAGAATAGTGGGTATCTAAGAAAAGATTAAAGTGGATATTAGGAAAAACTTTGAGGTTCCTCTTAATCTTAGAATAGCTAAGACAGATGGGAAAAATGATGAAATAAAAGAACTAAAGAGAAGATTTCAAAAGGCAAATTGAGATGACAAAATGAACTACTACAATCAAATATGTTAAGCCCTAAGTTCAATAACTAAAAAGGAAGAATATGCTTAACACATGTTAAACTAAAAGAACTAGTGAATACATACATATATATATATATATATATATATCAGGTTTCAGGTTTCTATATTGAGAAGTTCTATGGGAAAATTTAAGTATATGCCAACTGACTCAATAATGTATCTAATGTAATAAATAGCAAGCAATGAAGAGACAAACAGTTATGAGATGACATCTACACCCAAATTCCCATGCAGAAAGCAGTAAGTCACTTAAAATACTGGAAAAAGTAAAAATAGATATTCAAACCTGCAGTTGAAAGGAGAGGCGGTAAAGGAAAGCAAGGGATAATAAAACTAAAGAGTTAAACTGAAATTCTCAAAGAGTTCTGGGAGAACAAAAAATAAAGTATCATCATGACATTTGAGGAAGACATGGAGTTAGAAACCGTAAAGAGGAGACTCTGCTTGACATTTTTCAAGGTGAAATAAGTGAAGAAAAATTAAAGCCTCTGGCGGCAATATTAAAAATGGATGTGGCCAAATTGTTGGACAATGCAGGAAGCATCAAAGTGAGAGGAGAAAATACACAGGGACACTGTACCAAAAAGAATTGTACAATGGCCAATTATTTTAGGAGGCATCACCTGATTATGTGCCAGGAGTTGAGAGCTCCATCTCTATCTATCCATGTATTAACCTGTCTGTCTGTACATCATATGTATAATATATATGCATATCTATTTTAATGAAAGGCAATCAAATTCGTTACATAAATTTCCAAAATATTAACATCACATTCAAGCAAAAATGTTAAGACAATTGTAAAGTAATTGCAAGAAGACATCAACAGAGACTTGCCAGAATGCAAGACAGCTAATACCATTATTGATAACAAAGATAATTTGACTGAAAAAAGAGAATATCAGAGAGAGATGTAAAAGTGTCGTATTGATCATAAATCTTTCAGGCCATTCACAGTTTCAGTTTTCTACTGAGGAATTACTTGTGTCTTTGAACTCCCAGTTTTCCAGTTACCAGCCCAAGGCTTAGCCTCTTTTGCCACCATGGCTATGTTATAAATTCTATTTTATTTAACGAATTATTATGATAACATATATTGTTATTGATCTCCTATTATATATTAATATAGACAGAAATCTCCTTATCAACAAGGATGCCAAGACTTCATCTAACATACTTTGCATATGATGTGAGGAGAGTCAGTCCCCAGGCATCATACTTGGTAATGTGGAGAGGCAGAAACAAGATGAATGGACACCATTACTGCAAGAATGGGATCAAACATCATAGTAATGGTGTGAATTGGGAATAGACAATGTTTCTCCGTAGAGTTTCTATGACTTAAAACTGTCTGACTTTCACCCCAAAACAACAATGGCATACAGGGTTTAAAATCTCTCTAACTCATGGACATACAAGGGAATCATTTGCCTCAAAGTTCTTCATCATCCCTTTCCAACAGATGCAAATAAGTGTGGGGCCTATGTTCCAGGAAATGTTTTTATGTTGAGGACCTTTTCAATATAAAGATACTTATTTTCATTAGGGTTAGGGTAAAAAAATAAAATACTTATTTTCATCCACACAGATGAGAGTATATATACTGCAATGACTAATACTAATATCAAGACTTACTCATCAATATTCAGTGCATGCTTAAGAAAGATGAGAAATTATGACAAAAATAAATTAAGCCAATTATATTAAATATTTTCATTTGTATTTTTACATATTGGATTAAATTAATTATCTAAAAGGAGTATTATAAATTAAGATGTAATAGAATCAAAAGAACTGTGATCACCTTTGTGTCAAAATCTATCAGTTATAGGGGTTATACAAGGGAACTTCAAACTTTCTCACTTTGCCCTTGTTCACTTCACTGATGAATATGAGTATATGGTGAAAAGAAAGGGTACATCTGTGATAGGTAGGTTTGTCGTACCAGCATGGCTAAAGAAGACAGGTAGGTTTGTTGTGACAACGTGGTCAATGAACACATGTGAGATCAATTGAAGGGCGGAGGTAGAAAGGGCCTGGTGAGCCTCGCCTTGGTCTCTTGCTCTCTGCTCTTCAGACCAGCCAGCTGCCTTGTTTGTCCTGAGCCTAGATCTGCAAGCTACACTGCCCATGGGACACCTCATCTGTGGACTGTCTCGCTGTGAGGTGAGGTTCCTTCAAGCCCTGCTTTGTCATGCTCCTGGAAGATACACCTCTTGAACGGAGGACTATCAGACCCTTTCATGGGTCATCAGGCTGACTGTTGGTGACACGCCTTACTGTTTGCTGCTTGTGGCTGAATAGCCTGAATTGCTCTACCAGGCAGTCCTCAGGACTCCAAGGACTGTCAATGTATGAACTGTCTCATGCAAGTGAGTTGCACTGAACCATTTGTACTGCTTTGCCGATTAGTTATCTGTTTATTTCTTATGCTCCATATCTTTATAGCTATATAAATATACAGAGAGAATTATTAGTGTCCTGGTTTTGTTTTTCTAAAGAACCCTGCCTGACACAACATCCCATTGAAGCTGAAGAATTGTCATATAAATCTCAATCTCTAAATATTTTGAACTTAAGGAAGATGTCTTAGTAAGTAGATGTGAGTCTTCATTTGAGTGTGGCTGCATTGCACAATAAATTTTGTTGCAATATTTTCATGACATCCTTGGATTTACTTCTAGATTAAAGTACTACTTAATTCTAGATTCAGTTATGAATATGAATGTATGTCTGTCTCAAGAATAGATTTGATATTCTGAACATAAATGACATGAGTTGTGGGATGATAGCAAAGATATCATGCATTAATGAAGCAGAAGGTAATTAAAAACACAATAAGAATGAAAAATAAAAAGAAAAATACATTAGAATAGACTCTAAAACTTGCTTGTGAGCACACAATGGCTGCTGTAAACATAAAAAAAGATGAAGGGAACTGATCAAACTGAAGATTTCAAAGGGTAGGTTTTGAAGGCCAAGTAAAGTAATGAAATATGCAAAGGCTTAGAGTTAGAAATCAAAAAAGAAACCCACACTCGACATTTCTCAAGCTGACACAACTAAAGAAATCAGTTCAAGCTTCAAGTTGCAGCATTAAGGGATTCTACTGATTCAATATTGAAAATGCAGGAAGCACAAACTTCACTGTTTGAAGCAGAATTGGTTGGCATTCAATCATTCCAGGAGGCCGTGTGACAGTCATGTGCTTATTTTAACTTCATGATTGAGATGTAGGGGGGGAGTTTAGCCTATAAATCTGGAGATAACCATTGAGTAGCCAATGAGGCCTCTTTCTGGGTATGGCTTTCTCCTGAGACTTCTGGGAAATCTCATGGTATTTCTCTCATGGAGACGAGAAACTATCTCCCTAGTTGTTGGGAGTTAGCCTCAGAGACCAGGAATTACTGACAAGACAAGATGGCAGTGTCCGACTTGCTGCAGGAGCTGGAGGAGAAGCCACACGGCCTTGCCGTGATGGAACCAGATCTCTGAAGCTGGAGAAGCCATGGGGAGACCCCTGGCAGCAATGAGTTGCTTATACACCCCTGGATGTTGTTGATGAACCCTGAGCCCTGGAAATGAGGAGTCATGAAGGGACCCCTGCCGGAGCTGGGACTCTCCACTCACTGGTCTGTGACTTTGTGAGTCAGAGGAGACTTTATAAGCTGATATCAGGCAGATGGGTTAATATCGGACTTAGGGCATTGACTGGGCTGGGATACTTTCTCAATGTCCCATCCCTCTTGTTTATCAACCTCTTCCTTACATCCATATGCATGTCTATGAAATGTGTTCCTCTAGTCTACCTGGACTAGCACAGGCAGTGAATACTTAAGAGCCCATTTGAGGAAGCAACATGGAGTGCTTACATATCTGAGTAGCTTTCAAAGCTGTGTTTAATGAAGCTGCTATGAAGCAGGAGGCTGACAGCTTTTACTGAAATGTATCAAGAAGCAACTGCAGCCTGGAGTCATGAGGCACAGCGGCGAGCAGAACTATGGTCTGAGTGTCTAGATCCAGAAGTTCTGGAAGACATTTCACAAGATCTTGGTCTCAGTCTCATTCCCATAGACAATCTGTAGCAAGTCTTACAGCCGAGATTATCATAGACAGCACATACACAGTCATACTTCCATGTTAGGAATATGGCAAACCTTGATCCCAGTTGTTGTCTTGGAGTGTTTGGGTTGAGCTTAAATACCAGAGAAAGAGACCTACGAGAAATGCTCTTTAAATATGGCCCCATTATGGGTGTGTCTATTGTATATGACCAGCAATCTAATGAGTTCAAGAGGATTTACCTTTGCATATTTTGAAAAAGTAGAAAAAGATAAGGAAGCTAAAAAGTGTGTCAAGAGAAAGGAATTGATGGCCTTAGGGTCAGACTTGATTTCTCCATAAAAAAGACCACACACCCCAATGCCTGGCAATTATATGGGGAGATCTGCCTGTGGCAGTTCAAATTAGTCAGGACTAATATCACACAGGAGAAGATTGAGGCAATGATGATTGAGACTACCCTAGTAGATCATATAGAGGAGAAAGTGGAGGAGGAGGTAGACAGGGAACAAATCTTTTCCATCCTATAGACATGGATTCAGTTCATGTACCAGAACTTGGTCATACTCTCCTCTCCACTATTAAAGTATGAAGTGGAGGGCTTTCTGAAACATGCCCTAGAGTTGGAATATTAATTATGCACACCATTTTTTATTGTCTCCTATCTAAAAGTGCCCAGTGCCCAGGACTAAGGTAGGTGACTCTTACACCTTTTAGGAGGACTGCTTTTGGTGGAGCTGAAATGTTTCATTCCGCATTTGTGTGATTTTGTGGGTTGTTCAATGTTAAATGCTTTCAGGAAAGTCTGTTTTGCATGCATTCCTTGCAGTTCAAATTTTGACTGCTGAGAAATTCATCTTGTACAAAACTCCCTTTAAAAGATTTTTCCAGGCTGAGCCCCGGTGGCGTAGCGGTTGTGCACAGGACTGCGGTACACTGGGATGGAGGTTCAAGTCCACCTCACAGGAGCAAAGGCTGGGCCTCCTGATCCCACCACCAGAGGGCAGTGATGCCTAAATAAATAAATAAAAATTTTTTCCTACTGAGTTCCAAATCAAAACTTGTGCTGTAAAATGCTACCAAGTGGCACAAAAAAGAAAGAAAAGAAAGAAGGAAAAGGGGAAAAGAAATAACTAGTTTGTTTCTAATACATTAAAGCTACTGTTCAGAGTATATTGCTGATAGTAAATTTAAAAAGAAATACTGATTTTCCTTCCAGTGCATTGAAGGTTCCATTATTTATATTTGCAAATAAGTGTCAAATTATGTTCTGTAACTTGGTACTGCTAATCTTAGTACTAAAGATATTTCAATACAACAAATAGTGCTTACTTTAAAAAGGTGTGTGTGTGGGGGGGGTGGGGCTGGGGAGAGCCACCGGTATTGAAGGGAAAAGTTCAAATTGCAATGAAGAAAGTGCCCAAGAAATAGTTCAGGTATTGATAGGATACCAACTGAAATGTTTCAAGGTTCTGGTGGAGAACTGGAAACACTCACTAGTCTATGCCAGTAAAATTGGAAGTCAACCAAATAAGAAAAGATCCATATTTGTAGTTACTCTACAGAAAAGTGATCCTATAGACTGCAGAAGTGCTTGAAGAGCATCATTAACATCACAGGAAAGAAAGTCTTGTATGAGTAAAATTTCCAAATATTTGCAGTAGTCTATCTAAAAGGAATTGATAAAAATTAAATCAGATTTAGAAGATGGCATGGAATGAGAGTTACCATCCTTGATGTCAGAGAAATTTCACAGAAGGCAAGGAATATGAGGTAGCGGTTCATTTATAGTTTATTGAGTATCAAACGTATTAAATAGTGTGACTCATAATGAGCAGTAGATATCACTGTGGTAAATGGGAATTCTGGAACACTTGATTCTGCTGATGTAGAGTCTGTCCAGAGACACAGAGGTCTATTCATCAAGGAAGTCAACCAGGAAAAAGGAAATACTGCATGGTTTCAAATCAGGCAAGGTAGCATCCTTTCACATCTTTACCTAGTTTGCATACTGAGTTAACAATCTAAGAGGTATACTGAGTAAATAACCTGAAAAGCTGACTTCTATAAAGACGATGGTGGTATCAGTAAAGGAGAAAGTCTCCTTAATACCCTGAAATATGAAATCTGCCGAAATGATGACTTTATATATTTAATAATGACTATTAAAGACTATGCTTCAGGCTTCAGTGTGAATTATACTTCAGTATAAAAGCAAAAAGAAAACCCAAACCTTACAATTGGACCAATAAGTGGAGGAAAAAATAATGTTATCAGATATATTGCTTTTCTCGCATTTAAAATCAACATTCATGAATATATGAGTCAAAAATCAAACCACATGTTGTACTGGATAAACATGACTCCAAAATTATACTTCCAAATATTTCTTTAAAGGTAAGGCACAAATGCCACATTGAAAGCTAAGATGTATCTGGTATTCTTAACAATGTTATGTGAATTCTGGACAATGACTAAGGAAGCCCAAAGAAGTATCAGTGCCTTTGAATTGCACCATTGGAAAAACACGTTGAATACATCATAGAGCACCAGAGAGAGAAAGCATTTATCTTCACAAAGTTACAGCTTGAATGTTCCTTAATAATGAGGATATATTGCCTGCCATTAATTCCAATTTTGCATATCTAAAAATGACACATTGAAATCATTTTTTCATATTTACCCCAATAGAATAAGTTGTCATTACTTTTATAAAATAATTGTCTAAGAATATTGGGTATGAGAAGAGCTAAATCCCCAAACAGATTTTTGATCAGTCCCCAAAAGTATAGGTGGACAGAAAAATAAAAAGGAATATAGAAGAACTTGTCATAAACTTAAGGAAGAAATTGGGTATTATATTCTAACACAATATAGTTTCTTCATACTATTATGCAATTCTGCTTAAAAACTGAAACCATATTAACTTTTTCCACTTAGCATTTGATTTATTATTCACTCAAGATTTTAAATTCATGGAGTACAAATGAGCAAGCATTTTGTACTTAGTACATGAATGAAAAACAAAATAGATTGGAGTTTAAACTTCAAAGTGTTGTCTAGGAAAAGGAAATTACAAAAATACTACTGCTCAGAACTGGTTAAGAATTGCATTTTTCACTTAAAAGCAATTTTTATGCTTATTATAATGAAATAGCGAAGTAGCAAAAGAAGAGATAGCTTTTATTCCATAACCTGCAAGCATTACTGGGCAAATTGCAGGAATAAATGATGATGGCACAATAATTTTCTTGGTAATCAAAATGCTGCATATTTTTAAATGTTATTGTTTATCTACCTATCATGCCTAAATTTTAAGGAAAACAATTTATATGACTTTTGTAAAATGAGGAGTGAGATTTTGAATCTGGGTAAAATTTGTTAGGATAAGTATGAAACAATATGGTGATTTCTCATTTTAGAAGTTTCGACATCAATGAATCTTCTAGAACATTCAAATATTCCAAAGAATGAACCCACCACAGTTTTCCTGACTTCTATATTAACTCTGTTTCCTATATTATATCTACATCTTTCATGAGACTAAATTTGTATAATATTATCATAACCCTTAATCAAAACTCCATCTCCTTTATGCTGTAGTATGGACTACACAAAGTTGTTAACTACTACAGTCTGATGCTATTATGTTATAATTTCTAGATGAAAAGAAATTCTTGATTTAAGATTATTGATATCTATGTCAAATATCATTCATATTAGGTACTGTATACCTTGGAACAGGAAGAATAGAAAAAGTCAATGAGAAATCTCTCATGTAAAGTTCCTAGTCACTATTTTAAATGATGGAAAAACTGAGTATATCTACACATGATCCAAATTTATCTACACATGGTCCAAACTTATTAACTAAACAATGTGATTATTGCTTGACTTGAAGCTTACAGATTTCTGTGAATTCATCTTAAATAAAAGTAATTATAGGAGAGAGAATAACGATAAGTGTTGATTTGGGGGAAGTTTTGTTTTATTTTTGCTTTTTGGGGGGCCATCACTACCCTCTGGTGGGAATAGGAGGCCCAGTCTTGCTCTAGGAAAGCTGCTGCTGGATTTGAACCGTCAGCCCAGTGGGCTGCAGTCCCACACACAACCACTACACCACAGGGCTCAGCCCCTTGGGGGAAGTTTTTAAGGCTTCTAACAACTATTTTATTTTATTAACAATGCCATAAAAGGACATACAACTTTTTATTTTATTTTCAATACCATGAAAGCACATGTGTCAGTTTTGGTAGACTAGAGAAACAACTTCACAAACATGCATATGGATATAAGGGAAAGGTTTATATATAAGATGTATGGAACATTGAGAAGGCATCCCAACGCTATCCAGTCCAAGGTTATAAGTCTGATATTAGACCGTATTTCTGATACCAGTCTATACAGTCTCCTTCCAACTCACAAAGCACATGCAATGACACCAGGACAATCACAGGCCAGTGGGTGCAGAATTTTGTGTGTCCAGGGGCAGTAGAAGCAGTAGAAGCATCCCAGTGCTGGCAGTGGTCTCCACAAGGCTCCTCATTTCCAGGGGACAGGGTCATCAGCAGTGGTGGTAGAAGCATCTCAGCATTGGTAGGGGTGTCTACATGGCCTCCCAAGCAGCTCAGCACTGGTAGAATTCTCCATGTGGCTTCTCTGGCCCCAGAGGTTTGGTTCCATCAGGGTAAGTCCATGTGGCTTCTCTCCTGGCTCCTCCAGTCTCCAGGACTCAGGGTCTATATCGTGCTGCTGTATTGTCTTGTCAGTATACTATCTCCAAGAGACTGAGTCTATAGTCTCTCAGCTCCATGGGAGAAATACCATGAGATTTCCCAGAATTCTCAGAGAAAGCCATGCCCACAGAGAGGTCTCATTGGCTATCTCCAGATTGATCTCCACCCCTATGCTCCCAGGGTTGAAATCGACACAGATCAGTGACTGCCACAAGACATGTGAAGCATGAATATCTTATTGAATTTATGCAGGGATTTATACAAAATACTTTATTTCTTTGATGATGTTTCTACCAACAATTGCAATTTTCACTTATCTGCTAATACATTAAAAATAAAGGCAGAATTTTAAATTGCTGCACATATGACCAAATCAGTGTGTTTTAATCCTAAAATTGAGTTTCTTTTTACATATTAAAATATTTCAACATCATGTTCTTATCCTGTTCCACTCATTCTAGTTGTCTTTTAAACTTTCATATGAGAATCATGAACCCATGCATGTGTAGTGGAAAAGAAAGTGTAACACACAAAAAAGTTTGCTGCTGAGCAGATTGTCTGTATTCTTCATTTTACTGAGTGCAAGTTTGAAATGTCAAGCCTCGCAGAATATGATGACACTGTATGATACCCCATTGGAAAAAAGCAAAGCAAGGAAATGAGTGGTTATATACAGCAAGCTACATATAAAATGCAACGCTTCCCTCTTCTTCTGTGCTGAAAGATTTTGTGTGTGAAAATTACAGGTTTTATGGACTCAAGTTTCTTATCCAAATATTCACACACCTTGCATTTGAGTTATTGTGATTTTTGGATGTAAAATATAGCTCTAAAATAACGACAGGGACTATTGTGAAGTGATGCATTCATGCTTGCTTTGCACACAATCAAACAGGCTCAAGAGAAAGGCCCTGGACAAGATGGGTGGACACAGGACTGCAACCATGGTTCATATATAAAAAACGATAGTGATGCCGGTGCAGGACCAGGGTGTGTTTTCTTTGGTGGCATTTCGAGTCATAATGAACCAGGACTGATTGGATGGCACCTTCCCGTTACAAGAACAAAAGCAATCAGAGAGTAAGTCGGCCCTCCTGCAGGCACTGCTCCTGGCCCTCCACATTTTCAACCTGGAAGTTTTCCTGTCTCACTTAGTTCCTTCATTTTAATTCAATTACTGAACTGAGTAGTGAGGTCGAAATGCACAATTCTGGAAAGCCAATTGCTTCCACCTATGGTGGGAGAATGCTGAGAACCCACATTTTTACTTCCCTAGCACCAAGAGGCGCTGAATCACAATAATGGCAAGCTAATTTCTTAACAATATAGCTAAAGTTTTTTTTTTTTGGTGTGAAAAATGATTACTCTAACTTGGTTTATAATACCAATCACTGATATCAACACCATAGTAAGCATTCACACTTCCACTCTTTCTAATAGTGTTATTCATTTCTGAAGCTTTCTCCACTAGACTCTATTTTTACCAACTACCTGTAGAACTACTCAAATTAAGATATCATCCTCACATTGAGAATCTAGAAACATGGGTTACTTAACATCATACTAATAGATGCCCTATGAAAACAGCACAAATGCGTCTCAAGCATACATAGACCATTCCTGGTTGGTGACTGGGGTTTCCACAAGAGCAGTTCTATAAGAGCAATTGACTGTTCAGCTTCCATTTTATCTCTATCTTTATTGATCTTGATGGTGCTCTGGCTATTACCTTTTAAATTACTAGTTCCTTTTTAGACATGTTTCTTTTGCAAAATACCATATTTGTAACTGTATTAAAAGTTGGAAAATGTTGACATTTAGAAGCCATTAAAACAATGCAAGATATGCAATCTAATTTTCAACAGGCTTTTAGGAGGAATGAGAAATCCACTATAGGATTCCTATCTACAGAAGTAATCTAACCTTCTAGCTAGATAGCTAAGATAGATTTCATTATTTACTTATTTCTGTAACTGTTATGATGACTAATTATAAAGCCCTGGGGTGGGGGAGACTTAATTTCTACTGCTTCATAGTTTCAAGCAACAGATTGCACTAAAATCCACTATTTGGTAAATACATTAGGCAGTTATGTGAAATGTCAAATTATTGTGAGCTATATCACTCATTGTTCTCTGTTTGAAATATGTCTTAGACATGGTATTTTTCCTGAAGGCAAATTCTAATAAGATTTTATGTAGCTTCTTTATACTTGAATTAAAAATTATTATATCAATAAAATACTTGGCAAAATCTCACCTCAAAAGAGAAGACTATGATTTTCAATAACAAAAATAAGCCTTTATCAGGATTGAAAGATTACCAAGATATCTAACTGTATTAGTAACAGTCTCAGATAGGAAAAGCAACAATAAAAACATCAACAACAAATATCTACTGAGAATTGTGGCCATGGCTTTATTCCTTAACTAGATTGTAAGGCCTAAGTTGTACTTAACATCATGCCTAAAAGTTCAAACCAGCCACACGTATGTGTCTATAGGAATATGGACAGACATAAGTATATAATTATTCATATATTATATATGTATATGCATTCACATATATAGTTGTTACTAGCTGTTATGGAGTATATCCCAACCCACAGCAATCCTCTGCACAACAGAAAAAAGAAACGCTTGGTTGTGGGCCATCCTCACAATTATGTCCATGCTTCAGCCCATGGCTGTAGTTATTCTGTCAATCTATCTCATTGAGGTCCTTCCTTTTGTTAGCCAACTTTCCACTTTATTAATTAAAAATTGTTCTTCTTCTCCAGGCACTGGGCACTCCTGATAATATGGCCACAATACATAAAATGAAGTCTTGTTATCCTACCTCTTTCCTCTGAAGTTCATTCTTCCGTAGGAAAGGGGTGGGGGCACACATGGGTAAGGGGTGAGTCCACATCGTTGGGAGGATGGCCAGCCCTGGAGACCTCTCTATTGTTTCACTGCTTCATGCCTGTATGTTGTCCAACCTGGTGCACTTGGTTGAAGTCTTGTCCCTCTCTTCTTCTTCTGTGGAGATGTGCAAAATACCCTCCCCTTGAGTTAGTGCCCTACGGAAGACAACACTGGAGACAGTGTGGGCCCGATCTGATCTCACCAAGCAAATGAGATGAACCCCTAAGGCTGTGCTATAGAGCAGCAGGAAGCAAAGCAATGAAGTCCTCAGAGAATAACAAAAAGAAACTTCGACTCAGGGCATGACAGTGCCTCAGACTCACCCATAAAAGTCAACAAGCAAATGTGGAACTATTTATAGGCCTTTCTATTTTGGTTGTTGGTTTTTATTGTTGTTGTTTTGCTTTGCTGTTTTCTTTTTGTGTTTATTATTGTCTCTAGATGTCTATCTAGAAAAGATAGGCAAGATGAACAATCAGGAGTAGATAACAATAGACTCAATGGTTGTGAGGGAACATGGGAGAGGGGGAGATAGGGGAAATCAAGAGAGGTGTCAACAAAACCAGGGACAAGGGATCAACTAGTAATCTAAAATCAATGGCCAGGAAAGTATAGCATGCTTGGTGGGGATTCATCAGGGCTAATGTAGCTGAGAGGAATGACTGAAATCCAAATGAAGGCAGAACATGATAGTGGGACAAAGGAAAGTAAAAGGAAATAGAGGAAAGAACTAGGAGATGAAGGCCATTTATAAAGACCTAAATAATGGCACATACATATATAAATATATTTACATATGATGATATGGGAAATATAAATGTATACATGTGTGTATGTTAAGTATTAAAGTATAAGACAGACATTGGGCCTCTACTCAAGTACTTCTTTAATGCAAAAACATTTTTTTTCTAATAATCCATCATTCTCTTATGCTCACCTTCCCAACATGATTACTGAAGAAAAAAATGTGAGCATAAGCAAATGGGGTGAAGAAAGCTGATGGTCCTTGCCTATTAAAAGCATCTGGGGTCTTAAAGACCTGATGACAAACAAGCTGCCATCCAGCTGTGAAGCAAGAAAACTCACAATGCCTGTGTGGTCTTGATGTGTCAATGAGATCAAGTGTCAGACATCAAAGACTGAGAGCAAAAAGTCAGAGCAATGTGAATGAGAGAGGGTGGGGACAATTTGAGACTCAAAGTCCATCTGTAGAGAGTTAGACCACCCCTTACAAAAGTGTCACAAGGAAAAGACAAGCCATTCAGGCTGCATACGTTTTCTGATGAAGCATACATTTCTCTAGTTCTTTAATGCTGGCCCCAACCCCCCACACACATACACTTTCATGACCTCAATTCTACCTTACAAATCTGGCAAGATCATAGCATGTCCCCAGGTAGAGATAAGAGGTGTATGCCTGTAGAGGGGAAGGGAGAAGGGGCTACCTTTTAGGTGAGGGAAGGGGTGCTAAGGATTCTCTTAGGAACATTTGGCAGCGAGGTTCTTCAGTGGCATGCAGTGGGTGGGCAAAATTGACCTAAGGATTTTGGGGGTAGCCCAGGAACCCAGACTGGGTCCTGTAAAACACTAGGACACTGAACTCTGCATCTTCAGGGCCTGTGTCAAGCTGTAGGGGCTGCATTGCTGAGACCTCACATGGGAACTTCACTGGCTGAATTGGATTCCATCTGAAACATACTTTTAATCTGTGGACTTAAGACAACACATGGTATCTGTGAAACAGAAGATAGCTGTAGCAAGAGCTGTGTACTGTTGATCAGCAGATCAACAAGGTCTGGCTACATCAATGCCCTACATGCTGTATTAAGATATGTATTAGTGTAGCAATCCTGTGATGACTATTCTTTTATATTCTGTGTATGTTTTCTTATATTAGGGTATATCTAAGAGGGATGTCTCTATTGGAGCTCACCCGCTTGAAGCTGTGCTTTGTGTTTCTTTATATATATATAAAATGAAACACAAGGATGTTGAGCCTATGTGGAAAGAAAATATAACAAGGGTTTGGAAGTGTGGGCTGATATAGAGGAGTGGGAAACTTAATAGGACGATGATGTCAAATAGTCCAAAAAGGAAAAATATGTTTGAAAACTGACTGTGCAAGCAATTATACAACTATGCTTGACATTATTGAACCATGGAATGATATAATATATGCCTTAATTCCCAAGTTACACCCCTCACCTCCAAAAGGCATAGATTCAGGAATGGATTTTGACTTGCATTAAGTTTTAACTCCAACTTAAGAATAATCAATTCTTATAACATGGTTCTGTTCAATACCTTCATGAAATGACCAGTGAAGATTAGGATGCTACAGAAAAATGTGGTGAAGAAAGACAATAGTTCCCAGCTATCAATCATAATAGTATCTGGTACAAAGGCTTCTGTTCAAACAAGCAACCATTTAAGTGAGGAGTCAGCTAAATCCATACAGAAGATGCACACACACACACACACACACACACACACCAGATTGTGTGATCCAAAGAGGATAATTACAAAATTCAAATATGGTGAAGATAAAAGCATGAGAGCTAACATTATGAACACCCAAGGCTATGGGGGATGGTGGGAGCCCAATACCCATCTGCAAGGTGTCTACTATGTTTGAGTCACTAGCAGATCTGCTCTAACCACAGGTAGGAGTCTCAAACAGCATTACTCTGAGACAGAGACTATTTCAATCTTGATTTTACTACATTAAACTCAATATTTGGCCAATTGACAATCCTTTAGATGCGACCTGAATTTGTTATGGGTGGAAGCATCTTTTACCTGTTCCATGAAATAAATTTCTTCCTTGACTTTTTCAATGTTATCAGGGGTCTTTGCCTTCCTATGAATTATTTTTATTTTTTCTACATACTTTTATGATGTTTCCTCACCACCTTAGAGCAATCTTTTTCTTCAGTGCTTTCTGTTGGGCATCCCAGCTACGAAGCACAAAAGAAATGAATATATAATGATAATATCTGATACAAGAGGATATAGTGAAAAGAGAGGTGGGGCTGAGTTATAGGGAGGGAAAAGGGATTTGGAGAGGAATTAATGAAGGCAGGACAAGGGAGGGATCACTAGAACAGATTGTGTTTGAACAACTTCATTTTAAAAGTGATTTGACCTTGGGTGGGAGGGATGCTCTAAAACTGAAGTGTTGATGATTGTTCAATTCTCCTTGACATGATTGAAAAATTGAACTATTGGAACATGATGGTATGTAAATTATGTGTGAATAAAATTGCTAGGAAAAATGAACATGTAAAGTGGAACATTCAGTTGAAATTAATGAATCACTAAATGGCTAGGTCAAAAATATTGCTGTTAGGATTCGAGTTCATATGTGCATGGGTAAATTTACAGCAATATGATGACTGCATATATGTTCTCTCATAAATGAATTGTCTTTGTCTCCTTTGCTGTTATGAGATGGCTTCTTATTATTTCTGATTTATATCAACTTTGTGTACAATAGAACAAAGCACTTCATAACCCTGCATCATTTTCACAATTGTTATTTCCCAGTCTGTTAGTGCAGCCTTCTGACAGTCTATCTCGTCAAGGTCTTTCTCATTCTCTCTGCTTCTCTGTTTTACTAAGCTGATGTCCTTCTCAAGAGATGGTTCAGGATGGTACCTATTAGTAAGAACCATTGTTTTTTACTCAAATGACACCTCTTAAAATGGTTAATGTTCATCTATACTTTTTTTGCCATAGTGACTGTGCTTTTTCATCTTCTTTACATGTGCCCTGTATTTTCAATATTTCCAACATTGAATATTTTCAATATATCTTAATGAATGTTGTAACATAAGGCTCGGCATCTTTGGTGCATTTTTTCAGTTTTAGGTATGCTGAGTACTCAGTTTTCTAATTCTTGGTTCCCTGGCATATCATATTTTGCTTTGCCTGCTGAAGCTGTCTTTTGAAAGTTTCTGTTCAGCTCTTTAATTTTATCAGTTCTTCCATTTTCTTTAGCTACTCTATGATTTAGAGAAAATTTTAGATTAACTTCTGATATCCAGTTTTGTCTTTCTTTTTCCATCCCTATCTTTTTAATGACCTCTTGCTTTCTTGGTTTCTGATGATCTTGATACCCGCTCACAGTTTTTCATTACTGTTCAATGTACCAAATCTGTTCATGAAATGTTTTGGGTATTCACATGGGGTCTCCCCATCATGTAATTTTAACTCTCTTGGACTTTTAAATTTAGTCTGTTCCATACTTGGTCTCTGACATGGTTTTATATGTTGATATTGTACTTTTCCTTTGTATCTTCTTAAAGATATTGCCAATTTGGTCTAAGAATTCCACCAGAAGAAATCCATGTGCATAATTGACAAGTGTATAATTGAAAAATATATTTGCTACTAAAAAGTCTTTCAAGATTTTGTTATGCTATCTCTAGCAACATTTTTAGCATCAACAGTCTATTTTCCAATATTTTTATTATTAATCATTTTACTGAGAATGCTTCCAGATAGTATAACAATCCATAAATCAATGTGCAGGTATTAAGTACACCTGTGCATATGCTGCCATTTAAATTTCCTAAACATTTTCTTCCTACTTGAGTCCTTGATATCTGCTCCCCTTTTTCCCTCTACCTTACCAACCCTCCCACCCTTGTGAATCCTTAATCAATTATGTATTATTATTCTTACATACCTTATGCCATCCATTGTCTCCCTTCACCCATATTTCTATTACTCATCCCCCCCCCCATTTTAGAGAGGGTGGCACATGTCCAACTTTGTGAAGAGTTCCCCATTTCACCTCCCACCTCTACACTCTCCCTTTTGACATCCCATGGCCAATACCCAACACAAAATCTCTGTATCTCCACTGAAGTACCTTTTCGTGTAAGGGTTTAGTTAATATTGTGGGAAAAGACACTGATGGGATTTTTCTGTGAGGATTTGTTAACAGGATTATGTAAATGATCATCCTGCTGGGTATAAAAGAAGTTCTTTGGGAGCAGTGGCACTATCAGCAAGTACCAGAAATGGAATGCATACTCAGAACCACCTGTATAGTAAACTCCTTGTTACAGAAGACAGATGTGATACCAGAGGAGCAGTAGCAGAACCCGAGTCAGAGCATAAAGGAGGCTGGTACATTTTTCAGCCTACAGAGAAGGAAAAGCAGTGCTTTGAGGCAAGGCCTGGCTAGTGGAGTGGGACACCTCTGAATACTTAATAGAATTGGGCATCCTGATACATATACTTTCACGTCCTTGCTAACTGGAGTGGGAAGCTTCTGGATATTTGCTTCATGAATCTGGCTTCCCTAACTCAAGGATACTAAGTTAAGTAGAGGTTTACAGAAGACTTTGATCTTTTCTCTCTCTCTTTTTGCCAATTATAATTATCTTGAAGATAACTTTGCAGCATGTGCTAATTGAACCATTATATTAGAACATTTATCATTTGCATCTCAGCCTATTAGCTTCTTTCAGCAGCCTTTAATCATGACTATTTTTGTGACTTCTCTGTGGAATTCTAAATTGCAAAGCATTCTCAAACTCAGTGGCTGGAAAGTAGAGCATTTTGTGAAGATGATATTTTTTTCAAATGATAGATAACTGATAGCAGTCCTATTCTGACTGATGGACTCTGAAACTTGGCAGCCTGTTTGGTAGCAACAAATAACAGAAATTTCATACTATGATGATTTGACGTGTGTCCCTTGTCTTATACTAGGTACTATAGAAAATAAAAACCATATATAATACATATAATTTGAAAACTCTGTTGGTGTAATGGAATGTGCTCTGAGTTCAAATCCAGCAGCCATCTGTGGGAGTAAGGTGGAGCTTTCTACTCCAATGAAGGTTTCAAGTCTTGAAAACCCACAGGGACATTTGTACTCTCTTCTGTGAGGCTGCAGTGAATCGGAATATACTCAGTGGCAGTGAGTTGAGTTATAGAGAAATGTATATCAAGAAAATGATTCAGAGAGTTTTAAAAATAGGCAAGTCTTAGACCAGATAGGTTTCAAGGCCAGGTTCCACATAGTAGGCAAATGGCTTCTCTTGACTCTCATAGCTGTGGGTAGGCACTGATGAACCCAATACAAGCAAGTCAGTTGGCAGATTACTCAAAAAGTCCAGGGATGACAAGTAATATGGCAGGTCATTGACTGAATCTTCAAGGAACTAGAGTTTGATTTAAAAAAGGAAGGATCCAGACACCACCACCACCTCCCCAAAAAATAAGTTGACATTGGAAACAGGCCACACAGCTCAGGAAATGTCATCTCAGGAGCAGTGTTGCATTCCGCCTTAATCTGATTGTATTATGATATCTTGAAATTGACTTGCCAGTAATTACATTATAAGAGATCAAGTAATTGTGGATTTCTGGGTGTTAACTACCCAAAATCTGAGAATCCTGGTCCAGTATAGTTGACAAAATAAGTAAAGATCACATCTCCCCCTCAATTATTCTTGTATTTTGGATCTTATTTGGAAACAGAATTTTTGTAAATATTACATATGCACAACTTAGTTTGGTAACAACACATTCCAAATTATTGATGTCTTAAAAAATCTTCTGTTTGGGAATCTGATTGTAAATGTTATATTCAATAGATAGTCAAATAATAAACTATGAGGGATAGTATATTCTTTCTTTAAGTATCTGAATTGTTTTTGTTTTTGTTTTGGAAAGTCCTTTTTTATGACCTGACTTATCCCTGTAAGGCCAAGAAAAATTCTGTACCACTTTCAATGTACTCTTTTGTTAACATTTTCTTATCTCTATAAATAATGAATGGAAAAAATTGAGCTAAATTTTTCTATAATCACCAGAAGAACTTTAAAGCAATTTTAGCATATAGTTTGCTTTAATTATTTGTTTACCAGAGAGGAATTACCATTTATGATTCTTATGAGCCTCTCTATGTAAATAAATTTCCCAATCAACTATGTGTCGGTATATTTTCCCTCCTCCTGAATAAGCATCTACATGTTTATAGTGTTCTTGATCCAATTAGTAGAAATGTATATTTTAATATATTACAATATAAGCTCTTTATTCATCAGAGATAAAAGAGCTAGTAAACAACCATTGCCACAAGATTGTCTAGTGCGACAAAGAAAACATGAACACAGCAACATTAAATAATTTAATGTAGTATAAAAAGGCAAGCCAAATGAAATAACTACCCTTGCTAATTTGCTGTTTATTGAAAGCAGATAATTTTAGTCAAAAAAATGATTTTTCTATCTGTATTTCTTTAGAAAGTATAGCAATCATCTTTAGGTTTGTCTCTCTCCTCACAAAAATAACATCTCTTGAAACAATGAGGTACCATAATATATCTTTACATTTTGCATATTAAAGAGCTAATATAGAAAAGGGAAGTTATCTTCTAATTGGTTTAGGAAGTGACTCATTATACCATACTGAATTCAAATTTCTTTTTAAAATGATCAATATCTAAATCATTCTTTTGTATTGGAAATATTGCATATGCTATTTAGTAGAAATATGAAAAGAAAAAAACTTACTCAAAGGAGGTGATAAATTTATCTGAGGTCACACAAACATATAATTACAGAAATTGTACTTACATATTTCTCTGGGTCCTTGACCACAATATTGAGAGTTGTGTCATAAAATTTCTAAAAAGAAATAATCAAGCTATGAGTATATTTTATTGTAAATAAATCATTTTATTGGACATCTGACAGCTGTTATAACACAATTCTGAACTTATGTGCCATGACGCCTTTGTCGTTTGAATGACGATTTCACAGGAGTCACCAAAGACCATAGAAAAACATATTTTTGATGATCTTAGGAATCAAAACATCTCTCCTCTATGCAGATCTCCCACAAGCAGATAGACCTACATACGAGTACCTGGCATGAAGGCTGTTATGTTCAAAACAAAATTTCATTTATGTATCATTAGAATTAAATATTTCATAAAATATAACTACATATTGTTTTGTGATGAATCACTATACTTTTATTACATTCAATTTGGAACAATGAAAATACATTCTGCAAATCAATATTTATATTATGACTCATAACAGGAGCAAAATTATAGCAATGAAGGAGCAATTAAAATAATTTAATGGCTGGGGGAATCAAGACAACATGACATACTTTATTAAAGGGTTGAGGCATCAGGAAGGTTGAGAAACACTGTCTTATAACAATCCATATATAAATTGTATCAAGCACCTTTGCACACATATTGCCTTCTTCATTTTAAAAATATTTTCTTTCTGTTTGATCCCTTGATATCAGCTCCTCTCTTTTTCTCTTCTTCTTCTACCCTCATGGACCCCTGAAAATTAAAACATTATTTTCATGTCTTACACTACCCACTCTCTCCTTTCATCCATGCTATCGTTGAGAAGTGGAGAAGTGGAGGGGGGGATTGTGTGTCATTATAGTCAGTTTTTGATTTCTCCCCATTCTCTCCCCACATCCCTCCTACCCTCATGTATTGCTACTCCCATTGCTGTTCCTGAGGGGTTTATCTGTTCTGGATTCCAGAGCCCTCTTACGTACCATTATATGTGCTCGAGTCTAGCCAGGCTTGTAAGAGAGAGCTGGATCATGATAGTGGGGAGGAGGAAGCATTAAAGAACTAGAGGAATGTTGTGGGCCCCAAGGTGCTATCCTGTACCTGGCTGTCTCCTTCTTTTCTTGTGAGGTAATGCCCAATTACTTACAGAAGGGCTTTGAGTCTTCACTTTGACCCCCAATATTTGCATTGATATATTTGTTTGTTTGGATTCTTCTGATTCCTAATACCTTATCCCATGGACACCTCATGATCACACAAGCTGGTGTGCTCCATCCATGTGGGTTTTGTTGCTTCCATGCTAGATGATTGATTTTTTACCTTTAAGTCTTTAAGACTCAAGATGATGTATTCTTTAATAGTCAGGCACCATTAGCTTCCTTCACCACATATGCTTATGCACCCATTTTGTCTTCGGTGATTTTGTCAGGAATGTGAGCCTCACAGAATGCCAAGTTGTTAAGAACAAAGTGCTTTTGCACTGATGGTGTACTTGAGTAGATACCCAATGTCCATTTGCTACCCTAATGCTTAATATTTAAATATATGTACATAGACCTATATCCTGATCATTATGATTAATGTATTTACATATGTGTGTGCCTAAATAAATGTCTATATGAATGTCTTTTTCTTTCTAGTTCTTTCCTCTATTTCTTTTTGCTTTCCTCCTGGCCCACTCTGCTGTTTGACCTTCATATGACCCTCAGTACTTTCCCTTGGCTACAGTGCATTTGATCTAACCCCATCAGGCATGCTAGGACCTCCTTGCTACTGATCTTGGATTTTTTATTGTTCCCTTGTCCCTTAATTTGTTGGTTTCCTCCTTTCCTTCTGCCACACTCCCATGACCCCCCCAGGGCTATCAGCTCCATTGCTTTCTCCTGGGGATCATTTAGCCTACATATCATATATGAATAGACATGAGGAAAATAAAAAAGAAGAAAAAGCTAAAACACAACACACCAAAAAACCCAACTCAGTTCTGTAAACTGATCTTTCTGAATGTTTTCCAATCAGGTTTGCTGAAGTGCCACTCCCTGCCCACTGATTCCAGAGATTTTTAAGTTATTTACTTCATTGATTTGTTCCCCTTTTTATTCTACTCTACTCCCTTTGTGTTTCATTCCTGTATGGAGGTGTCAGACTAGGCAAAATTCCCACATGCTGCCTTCATTTCTGTCCCCTGTAGTCCTCGGGTCTATGATGGGGTTTTGTGTCTTAGGTGGGACAAATCCTCATTTCATTGGCTACTCTCAGCTGGAAAGTCATCCTCAAGCCTTGGTGGCTTAGATTTAGGTCTCTCTCTCTCTCTCTCTCTCTCTCTCTTTCCTTCCTTCCCTCTTATTTTGCTTCTGTGTGATGCTGGTAGACCTGCCACTGCCCCAGGGCTGTATGTTCACTGCTATTCTCTATAGTACATTTTTCTGGGGATGGAGTTGATGTAGCTGGGACTGAGGGCAGCCCTGAAGAACTTTATGTTCATTCTTTGCTTCATCCTGGTCTCTTGCCCTTAAGATCTGGTTTCTTTTTTTTTTAATTTCCCATGGAGATATGAACAATAGCATGCCCCTGTGTGTTATTGCACTGTCTCCCCACTATTCATGCCCCCCACCCCCAGACCCCCATCCTTTCCCCTCCTTTTTTGTTGGCTGCCATATGCATCCTTGGGTTTGTTCTGCTCCCTGTTAAGGTGCTTGGACCTTGGACTTGAAGTTTATGCAATTGGAGACTTTCTCTCTATGCCCCTTGTGCTTTTTTAAGCTTACCCCAATGGACCCATGAAGTATTCGTCCTTTTGTCATTGACTTACTTTGCTTAGCATAATTTCCTCCAAGAATTTCCATGTGTCAATGTATCTCATGCATTCATCACTGCATTTTAGGGATGCGTAGTATTCCATTGTATGTGTATACAGAGTTTTAAAATCCATTATTTTGTTGATAGAAATTAAGGTTGTTTCAAATTTTTGTAATTGTGAACTTCACTGCAATAACTATTAGTGCCCATATGTATGGTCCTGGACTGTGTCTTACTTCTTCTGAATATATGCCCAGGAGGGGGATTGCTGTGTTGTATGGCTGCTCAATTTCCACTTGTTAGGTATCACCATATTGATTTCCATAATGGCTGCACATACCTACAGGACCATCAGCAGTGGATGAGAATTTCTATCTCACCACATTCCCTCCATCATTTCTTTCTATCTGTATTTTTAATTGGGCTATCTTTGAGGAAATTAGGTGGTATCTTATAGTTTTTTTTAATCTGCAGTTCCCTTATGACTAATGATCATGAACATATTTTTCATATGTTCATTGGCCATTTGGATTTCTGTCCCTGTGAAACTTCTGTTCAGGTATTTTGCCCATTTCTTCATTCTTTTTTTACCCCGTTTAAATCATAAGCCAGCAGAGTATTATAAATTTTATAATACTGATGTGTCATTGCAAAAGATGTTTTCCCAATCTGTGGGCTTTCTTATTACTCTCTTGGGGAAGTCTATAAAAGTGCAGAGGTGCTTTATCTTCAATATATCACATAGGTCAGTTTGTATTTCCTCTGTTTTGTGTCCTTCCTTATTTCCAATAGCCTATGCATTCCCTGCACCAAAGCTCTTAGGTTTGTCCCAATTTCCTCATTGACTGTCCTAATGGTTTGGGGTTTTACCTTGAGGACGGTGATGCACCTTGAATTTTTACTAAGGCATAGGATGCAGTGAGAGTCTTACTTCAATTTTCTGCAGATATGTCCCCTTCTTTCCAGCACTACTTGTTGAAGAGGGCAGCTCCTTCCCATTTTTGATTTTAGGGGTCTTGTCAAAGAGAAGCTGTCTGTATATTGATGGTTTCTTTTTTTTATTTTGATGATTTCTTTTCTGAGTTTTCTGTTCTTTTCTATGGATCTGAATATCTATCATTATACCAGTATAAGGCAGTTTTTACCACAGTGGATATATAGAGCATGCTAAAGTCAGGTAAAGCAAGCTCTCTGACATTGTCCTTATTCTTGAGAAGTTCTCTGCTAATTCTGGACTTCTCTCCATATGAAGTTGGTCATCAGGTTTTTTTCTAATTCTTTGAAGGGCATTGGTATTTGGATCAGGATGGCATTACACATATATCGTTTCTTAGGCAGGACTGGAATCTTTATTACATTAGGTCTTCTGATCCATGAGCATGGGGCATTCTTCCATTTATTGTGGTCACTCATTTTTTTTTTTTTTTGTAATAGTGTTCTGCAGTTCTCATATAAGTTTTTCTTTTGGGGTGGTGGTGGAGTTATATCCTTAGGTATTTCAATTTGTCCTTGCTATTGTGAATGGTACTACCTTTTTAAATCTTCCTGTCTGTGGACTTCTGTGATATATATATATATATGTATGTATATGTGTGTATATATGTATATATATATATAGCAGTCCAATAGATTTCTGTTTGTTGATCTTATATCCTGTCACTCTGCCATATTCCTCTATCAATATTAGCACTTCTCTTGTGGAGCTTTTGGGGTCTTTTCAATCATATCCTTTGTGAATAAAACTAGTTTCACCTCATCTTCCACCATTCAAATACCTTTGATGTCTTTCCTTTGTCTGATGTTGTTGCCTAGGACCTCCAGTATGACATTAAATAGAAGTAGTGAAAAAGAGCAACTTTTCTGGGTCTCCTCTTCCAGTGGGATTGCTTTTGTCATTTCCCCAATGACTACCATATTTATTGTTGATGTTTCATATATAGCTTGCACTATAGTGAATAATTTTGCTTCCATTCTTATCTTCATAATTGTCTTAAACAAGAATATGTGTTGGGAGTTTTTGAATGATTTTCTGCATCTATTGATATTATCATTTCATTTTTATCCTTTTCCTTATCAATGTGCCAAATAATGCTGGTGGGCTTTTGGATGTTGAGCCATTCCTGTATTCATAGAATGAATCCTACTTGGTCATGGTGAATTATTCATTTTATAAATGTTTGTATTCTATTGAACAGTAGTTTGATAAGAATTTTTGCACTCAGTGTATAGTTAATCCACTCTTTCCTTTTTTTTTCATAATGTCCACTGATAAAGTTGAGCATATACTTGTGACTGTATTTTCCTTCTCCCCAGCTGCTCTCATGATTTTCACCTTTTCCTCAAAGTGGATACATTCACTATAATATGCCTTAGTGAGTTCTTCCTTAGATTCAGTCTACCTGATATCCTTTCTGCTTCCTGGATGGTTGTCTAATTCTCATTCATTACACTGGAGTCATTTTCTACTAGAAATTCCCTCACTGTTTTTGCTGTTGATTTTTTTCTTCTTGTTGTGTCTTGTTCTGATAATCCAATTATTCTAATATTGTTTCTCTTCATAGTATCTGACATTGTTCTCAGGTTTTTTTCAATTTCTTTATCTTTTTTCATTGTTTTTCACGCTTATTGGAGTCTGCCTGGTAATCCATAAAGTCACTGATGTGATTCTCAACTTCCTCCAACCTATTGTTGTCGAGTTTTTAACTTGTTACTTGCTTTTGTTACTTTTTCCCTTAACTCTTGCATATCCTTTTGGTGCTCATTCCTTAGCTCTTTTCTTTCTCTTTGGTGAATGACATTTATCTCTTCTATAATGTTATCAATTATTTTTTTCTGTAACGCTTTCCTCCTGTCCTGTATGACCTCACACAGAAAATTTCTTTCTTTGGTTGCTCAACTTCTACTTGCTCTCTGCACATCAATAAATCCAGGTCTTCCTCTGACAATGTGTTTTGTTTCTAATATTTTGTTGCTGACGTTATTGCCAGTGATTATAATCTGCATTTCATTTTCAAGGGAGTCAAAAGCCCTAGACTCTCTTTCAGGCCTGGTAGGCTGCTTGAAGACCATTGTACCAGAAGGTTGGGCTACTCCTTTATTTCTTTCAAATTTTACTATTCTACCGCAACTGCAATTTCCTATTTTGATAGCAGGACTGGTGGGTCTCTCAAGCCACACAAGTGGGACAGTTACAGGCAGCAAGTGTAATATTTGGGGTGGAGGGAATGACAGACAACATTGTGGTAATTCCTATAGCCACAACCAGGGGTGCCAAAGGAAGGCAAGGACAGCCTTGCTGCTGTAGGTGTAGGTGCTGTGCTACCACAGAGGAGTCCTCTCTGCCACCGGTTGAGTAGCTGGCCAAAAGCGAGTAAGGCTCCTCTGCTATAGGAGTGCTGCCAGGAAACAAGAGAGGTCCTGATAATGCTGGGCTACCGTGAAGACAACCCCATTGCTACAGGCAAAGGGACTGGGCAAGGGGTGCTCTGTTGTTGCAGCAGTTAGTGACCCATGACTGTAGGAGAAGCCCCTCTGGCCCAGGGCGGGGGCATTGAGCACAGGTGGGGCAACTGTGAGAGCCACGTGAGACCAGGGCGGTGCTCTCACCACCCAAGCTGGGAGAGGCCAGTGGCACTGCTCAGTGTAGTGTGTGAGAGACCAGTGACTTGTCAGAGCAGGCTGGGACGGGCCGTTGGCTAGCTCCGTGTGGGTCAAGAGGGGACTTTGGCAAGAGGTTTGAGTGGCACTGCGCCACTCAGGTGTGGTAGTACCGTGCTGGAAACACAGCTGCTTCAGGGGTGGGTAGATGTCAAGCAATGATGGGGAGAGCCTCTGTGATCAAACTTACAACAAGCAGGCTGTAAGGCAGCTCCTGAGGCTCTGGGTTGGTGATGGAGAGGGACCATAGTTTGGCTGCAGCACCTGCTACCTCTTAGGGATTAGGGCGTCTTGGAAAAAGGGAGCTGTTAACCCATGGACATGCTGTGGGAGAACAGCTGTCCTGTGGGGGGTGCAGACATAGTTGTGGGGGACTCTGAAAGGCAGCCTACCAGCCCCTGATATGGCGATGGGGGGAGGGGGACAATGGATGGGTGGTGACTCACCAATTCAAGAACTGCAAAAGCAGCATAACCAGCTGAGGCCAAGCAATCCCCAAGACCAGGTTACGGATCCCCAGAGGTATGGAGCAAGTGCAGATGTGGAGGAGGGTTGCCTTCCAGACAAGGAACCTCCCTCCTGCCCCCTCATTCACTCATTGTGCTGGACCCTGGGCTTACTGATCTCCGTGGAGCTCCTAGTGTGGGTGGTTTTCCTGCAGTTCAATTTGACAGGACTCTCTTGAGGACCCTTCTTAGAGAGTCCCAGGAATCCAAGCAGATGCTTCTCTATTTTAAAAGCATGTTTGCAACTGTTGGCTGAAATTATCTTTTATTTCAGGTAAAAACTCTAACTAAACTGCACGTGGTGAAGAAATGTCACTGGACAAGCCAGAAACAATGTGTTTATACTCCACATTGGTATGTGTTTTTATCTTAGTTACCTTCCCACCCTGGGGAGGGGAGTTTAGGGGATTATTCATTGCACAGCTCTGCAGAATGAAGTAGACATTTTCTACTTCTGTAAAAATTAATCTCAGAAACACATAAGGACAACCGTGCCTGACCTGTCCTATGGGGTTTCAGTGCAGCAGAATTGACTCAATGGAAGTGACCTTTTTAGTTAATTTCCCCACAGTGATGGGAACTGTCATAAACAACAAGTAGCGTGAACAAACAGTAACTCAGAAGTCATGGAGTACCATAAAGATATCACCTAAATTAGACATTTTACCTAAGAAGAACACAGAAAGCTGGTTAAGGGCCACATACTTTTTGAAGTGAACTTTGAGCCAGAAATTGGCTCACAGAATGGCAAATTAGTGTGTTTGGGAATAGCACAATTTAGAAAAAGATTTTTTTTCCTATAATGTTTTTTAACCATTGAGATGTCCCTTAAATGGCAAAACAGAGTTAAGATTGGTTGAAGAGTTTAGAAGCTACTTTAAAACTTTAAAATAGATAAGTCAGTAAAGTTGCACTACTTGGGTGAGTTTTGTAGCTCTTGACACATGGAAGACAAAACTAGTTTTATTCTGTTTGTTCATTCAAAGAATAGCAAATTGAAAGAAAAATGGAAGAGATCATCTTATGTCTTGGAGAGAAAATCAAATTATGTAAGACACATGTACTTGGAATGCAAGTGGGAGATCAAAGAAAGATGAGTAGAAGAATTATTGTAAATGCTGATATTAGAAATGCATGCAATTGCATTGAGAGATAAGGGAATTATCCCTTTTTAGTTTCCAAACTTGATTAAGGATACTAATCTAAAATCTGAGACAAAAAACATCCTATTACAAGCATTCAAAAGCAACCAAACTTAGTGAAAGCTAAACTCACTTCCCTTGAGTCAATTATGACTTATGTTGACCTGATGTGCATCATAACAAAAATAGAGATAGATAGATAGAAACTTATATACCACCCATTAAAAAATGGCACACACTGTCTACAGAAAGTCACCGATCGAAAAATAAAAAACAAAGCAGAACCCAATAATAACAACAGCTACAAAATCAAGATGTCTATATCAGAAAAAAATATGCTGTTATATAACAATGCAATAATATTTTAAAATACTGTTTCAAAGTTTAAAATAATTTCAAAGTTGATAACTTGCTTTTTAAGACCCTTTAGTATTGAGAGCAAAAAAGAATACAGACAAATAGATTAATTTCTAATAGCCCTGTATTACAGACGTGAAGGCTGTAAGATCTCCAGGTGATGTGAACTGATATAGATAGAAGTCCTTATGTTTGAGTAAATTTATGGCAATCACAATCAAAAAACAAAGAATTGGAAATTGGAGGTCCATATAATTTAAATGAGAAAAAATAATTGATAAATATATTATCTAGTCTTTTTGGTAGAAGATAAAGCATATTTTCTTTTTCTTTTTTTTTTTTGCATCCCTGCCCTCTGGTGGTTGTGGGAGCTACCCAGTGCTGCTCCTGAGAGCCACCGCTGGATTTGATCTGCCAAGTCCGGGGGCCACAGTCCCGCACTCAAACACTTTCGCCACTGGGGCTCATCCCATAAGGTATATTTTCATAAAGTGCCTTTATTATAGGCAGTCCATGGTTACATGCCCCATATTAATGAACTCCATGTATGATACTCTATTTAGAGTTTGTTAGTATATTTTGTCATTAGTAATATACACAGTATGTAATGTAGCAGTGTGCAAATTTGCTGGTGTCATCATTCTCAGATGGAGATATCCACATAACAGATTTATAAAGAAACCGAAAGTAAAAGCTAGCAATAATGAATTTTTAAAAAAATTCATGCGAAACTTGTATCAAATAAGCAAAATCTAGGAAGAATCAATGCCTTTGAATTGTGGAGAAGCATATTGAAAATATCATGGACTGCTAAAAAGACAAATGGATTTGTCTTGGAATAGGAGGTGTTGGTGTTCTTCAAAGAGGCAAGGAGGGCAAGACTTTGTCATGCATATTTGGACATGTTGTCAAGAGAGAGAGGTCACCAGGAAAGGACCTCCTGCTTGGTAAGCCAATAGGCCAGGTAGAAGAGGAAGGCCCTCAAGAAGGTGGGTTGGTACCATGGCTACAGTGATAGTTCAAGAAATAATCAACCAGACAGTGTCTAATTTTGTTGTACCTAAGATTCTTATGGGTCAGAATGAACTTAATGTCACCTAGCAACAACAAAATCGAAAATGAATAAAAAGTGGTATTTGACTTATGTCAGGATTTGCTTATGTTAGAATGAGATCTGCCATATTCAAATCATCAGACTGTTAGTACAAAATTATAATAGATCTAAAAAAACCCACAAAAATTATAATAGATATATTATAGAGCATAGCTTTCTAGAGACCATAGTGCACTTTGTATTAATTTTGCATGATTCTGTTCTATGACAAGGGTTTAGGGCTGGGCCCGGTAGCCTAAGTGGTTGAGTGCGGGACTGAGGCCCGCGGGCTTGGCGGCTCAAGACCAGCGATGGCTCCCATGAACAGTAATAGGTAGTGCCCACGACCACCAAAGGCAGTGATGCCAAAAATCAAAACAAAACAAACAAACAAAAAAGACAAGTGTTTATATCTACTGAAAGTTCTTCATTTCTTTATGATAATACATAGAAATCACATGATTTCAAACTGTTTCATAAATAATTACACAGACACATCAAAATAATTTGTACATGGGTGCGAGAATTTCTCTGATAAGATTATAGTAAATATAAAATATTCTTTTTAGCAGAAGTAAGTGCTGTTAAGGTCGCTGACTGATGGTCTATCATATAGACTTGTACTTCCATAGAATTCCCAGCTGGATTTTCTTGGCTGTAATTCTCCTGGAACAAATAACCTTGTCTTTCTAACAGAGTGGTTGGGTGATTGTGAACACTCAAATTTTACTTAGCAGCTGAGCATCTAAACTTCAAATCCACAGAATTTTTTTCCTCCTGCTGAAATAGGTCAAACATACTTTTATTATTCTTCATCAAGCAGAAAACAGAGATTAACATTTTATATAAAGTTGTGGCAATGAAAAAAAATGAACTCCATATTTATAATTAGTAATTCACCCAGAATATCTTACATTTGAATAAAGATAATTCATTTAGAAGATGACTTCCAATAAAAATGTATTTTTGACTTTAATGTAATCCTAAAATAAAATATTTAAGCTCTTCTTCCTCGGAGATATTTTCTGTTATTGTTCTGCACCCTCCAGTCAACACTGCCTGACAGCAATCCCACGCACAAAAGAATGAATCCCTGCTGGTTCCTGCACCATACCTATATGTGTTCTGTTTGAGCCCATTGTTGCAATCACGGTGTCAATCAATCTTGTTGTGGGTCTTCCTCTTTTTTGATGATCATTTACTCTACTGTATAAGATGACAATCTTCAGGGGTTAACCTCTCCTCATTAAGTGTCTGAAATATCTGAGACTAGTTCTTGCAACCATGCCTCCTAAGGAACATTCTGTTCGTATATCCTCCAAGATGGATTTACTTATTCTTTGCCAGTAATCACAGGAAATTTTTTTCATGATTTTAATTCAAATGTACCACTTATTTTTCAATCTTACTTTTTTTGTTCATATTTCGTATACCAATGAAGTGACTGAAAATACCATCATTTGGCTCAGATGCACCTTATTTCTTAAGTAAGATATGAAGTTTATAATTTTCTTTATATTCAGTTGAGTACATTATGAAAGCCTTTGATTCTCATCAATATGTGCCACAAGTCTCCCGGGCTTTCAGAAAATTTCAGAAAATAGAAAATACCATTCATGCATCTTGCCAATGAACACTCCTCTAGTTCTGCTTCTGTACTCTTCACGTTATCCACTTTGGGGTAGCATTAGCTTAGATGCAGGCTGAATAAGGGGAATCAAGAAGTACAAGGTCAGTATAATGCTATGGTGCTCTTAAACCACACAGTGTCCCCCTGCCTACTACTTTAGTCATCAGTATATACAGCCAAGACTTCTGTCTGAAGCAGCAGACATTATCACCAACAAATTCACCAAAGACCGTGCCATAGGGAAGTCATAAGAGGTCAGATATAGACCTTGTGCCATTTGTTGCACCTGCTTACTACTCTGGTCTTTGTCTGAATGATAGACTGAAACTCATTCACCATGGGGTACTCTGCAGGTTGACTTTGAAACTCCGGTGGTCTATATTCTAGCATCGCAGCAAATAGTCACCACAATGCAACAAAATGACAGACAAGGGGCTGTGACATTTGATGTCAAATTATAAATAACATAAAGGATGGCATATTTGAAGACAAAAACTGATATTTAAGTGAAATGATTAAATATATGATTGTCTAGCTTTGCTTAAATATACTCTTTACTCTGATTAACAAATTGCTCCATTCCAGTTTTTAACTTTAAACTTACATGTCAATAAAAGTAACTCTCAGATGTATCTATTTCTAAATCTAAATGGATCTTTTCATTTCTTGCCATCATCATTAGTCTTAACCAAATAGTCCACAGTTCTGTGGGAAATTTCACGTGAAATTATGATTAGGAAATATATTCTTAAAGTTGTAAGGCAATGCTGTGAATGTATTATTAAACTTTAATTTATTCAATAATTTAGTTTATGATTAGTGTAATATGTTTGTGTATGCATAGACCATCTATAACGAATACCAATGAGAATGCTAACATTTAACCATAAATATAGTGTAGTGTCAAAGAAATTACAAGAAAAATATAACTACATTTACTCAAGAAAAATGTAATATATATTGCTAGGGTTTTTTGGCTTGTGTATTTAGTATTTTCTTTAGAAATCAATGATTTCTTGATTAGAGTTACTATTAGAAAGACTCTTATTAGAACTATTGATTGGATAAATTTGCATACACTAACATTCTTGTCTGTAAATATATACAACATTGATTTATGAAATAGTTAGAATTCATTGACTCACAAAAGACTGAATTCCACTGATATTTATTCTGAATTACTTATTCAAGTTTGCCCTGAATTGTTCTTCTCTGATTCAAGGTTCACTTTATTGCACAGCGTGTAATAAATCTATTTGCAAAATGTCACAGATATAGTGTTTTTTACTATTAATTAAAGGTCCCATCATTCATCTCTAACTTTATCTTATTTCTCTTGCATTTCAAGGTGATTATTGATTGGGTATATATTGTGGTATGTGGCACACAGGAAGAATCTCTAATTTGTGAGTGTGCGGTTAAAGGGACCTTTCATACAAACAACAAAATGATATTTATATTAATACTCTAGTCCTGACTCTCTACATTCCTTCTTTTAAATGTCTCATGTATTTGTATTGGTACTATAAGAACATGGAGATCAAAATAATATCTGTTTAATAATGATGATTAACAGGAATAGTTTTATAGAGACAGATATTATTGAATATTCCAATCTGTCATTCCAATTGTCTCTCCAAAATATTCAATTTTGCTACTCTCTTGGGTCACCCAGGAATTTTGGCATTAATTCTCCCCTACAGTGAAGTTGGCATGCAATGAGTTTGGGCTATTGGAGTATGTATGGAAAGCATGTCTGCACTTCCAGATAAGGCAATTAACGCTGCTGTGCCTCATCCATCTCTCCATCCCCTTTGGCAACTATAAAAAAGGAGGTTATAAATTAACCTTCCTTATAGTTGTGATAAATTAGCAACAAGATTGAAAACAATGTTCTAAACTGATTGTGGTGCTCATTATACAACTTTTGATGTGACTAAACAATTGAATTGTATGGCATGTGAATCATAAACCAACAAAAGTGCTGGAGGGGGGGCAAATAAATGATTTGATATGAAAAAATAGCCGAGCACTGACTAGCTCAAGTATGAAGTTAGAGGCAAAGTGGCATAACTCCGTACTCACACAGTTTCCACCACATGAAGCAGAGAATCCAAGTAAGAAGCTGGAAGATTACTAGCCAAAGAGTGTAGTTCTGTGACTGTGGGTGCCACAAGAGTGTTGCAAGACATGGACTGCTTCAAGATCAGTAGATCACCTTGGTCGCTGGTCCCCAATATGAATCATAGGACCCAGTCAAATTGGATGAAGAGGGCAAGAAGAAAAGTAGTTGTCTATAATGTCCCATAAAAGACCACATCTCCAAGGAAGTGTCATCAGGCTATAGGACCTGATTGATAGGTTGGATTTCATCCCTACTGTCACACAGATACATCAAGTTGACATGAAATCTAACAATTACACCTTGAAAAAATAACCCTTCCTTCTTGTTCTAAAATACAACTGGAATGCACACACTTATTCACATGATCCAATGGAACCTCTTGGTGACACAAGCGATTAACTGACATTGTTGAATAATTGGATGCTTTCTCTTTTCAAATGTACCTTTGAAGAAAGACCTGGCCAACTACACAGACACATCCATACATACATATATATTTACACTGAAAACAAAAGGAGCTTAATGCTGCTCTGACACAGGGGTTATTGTGTTTAGTGTGTTTGAGTGAGCTTCAACTCAGATACCCTATGTAGAGCAGAGCAAAAAGCAGAGCAGGACTGCACTAGTCTCATAGCTATTCTTATGTGGAAGCTCATAGTTGCCATCACTGTGATAATACATCGATTTATGGTCTTACATTTCATATCATCTATTTTAGACATGGGCTCATACCCTGGAAAAAGACATATCCTGCTAAGGAGAAGATTATTGAAAATGAGGAAAACTGTCAGAGACGGTATCTCCCAGTTCAACTATAGGCTCAAACCTACTGATTCTGAGGATGGTTAAAGAAAAAATGCAGTGTTCATTCTTTTATACAGGGAGAAAATGCGAGATTAATTTATTTCAGCTGCACTTACCAACATACCAATATTAGTAGATAATTTAATCATGCACAAGTTAATTTGTTTACCTCTAAGAGACGTGTGCAAAAAGAAGTTAGCTGAAATGCAAAATTTATATAAATCCTGGAAAGGCTGTAGAGCCAAGAGAGCTGCTAATAATATGTGACTTAAATTATAAAAATGGATCCACACAGGCATGCTATTGTTACATTTTTATGATTCTGTATAGCTATTTATAGCCTTGCCATTTTATGATACTGTGGTAGGTTATATGTTGCTATGATACTGAAAGCTATGGCACAGATTTTTCAAATTCTAACAGAATCACCCATGCTGGAGTGGTATATCAAGCTGACAGGAATGAAGAAATAAATTGAAGCTTTGAGTGGGTGTCTTGAATGAGCACATAGACAAAAATTTATATTTCATAGGAGGTATGCAAAAACATGACTGAAATTGAACAATCTCAGGAGGTAATATATGGTCAAGAAATGATAGTTTTGAAGAAATTTCAACTAGCACTGGCATTTTGGCATTGGCCAAAAATAAGATTTCAGGAACTGATTAAAAAAACAAAGCTATTTGGTTTTTTTTCAAAATATAGATGCAATACAGGAAGTATAAAAAGAGCAGGGATCATCTAATATTATTATAAATGTACACAATAAAATCACATATTAGGTTATTTAAATGTTTCTGCAGTGCTTCATGTGAGGAAACTGTCATATATTTAGTAGAACCTGAAACAAAGAACATTATTGCTGATATGAGAGTTCTGCTGAGATAGGATGAGATGGATTTTTGGACAAAAGTGAATAAAAACAAAGCAATGTTTGTTAAGAAAATGTTGATTTTTACGGGAAGAAGGTATTAAATTTTATAAAGTAGACAATAATCAAAAGTTTGAAATCATCTCTCTACTAAGGATCTTTAAAAATTCACTAAGGTTTTCAATCACAGGGTGAGCAAGAGAGCAAAAGGAAGGGAAGGGAAGAGGTAGAAAAGAAAAAAGGAGAAGGAAGGGTAGAAAATTAAAGAGGTAGAGGAAGAGGGACAGTAGGTAGAAGCACCCGGAGAGAAGGGGATACAGAGAGGAGGCAGGAACCAGGGAAAAGGAATGAGTAGAAAAGAAGCAGTCAGAAATAGCTGCATGGCAAATGGATTTCAAGGAGTATGAAAGATAGAAAAGTGACTGAATTGGATTTTAAAATTATACTATGTTATTGAATGCATATGGTTCATATTTGCAGTAAGGCATTGAGAAAACTCGATGGTAGGGGCAAAAAGGGCTCATGTATAACTAATAAAATAATAAAGCACCACTTGTCTTTGGTAAGAGAACAATGACAAATATGGAATTCAAACAATTAAGTGTGGGTTTGAATTGTGGATGGTCCTTATACGTACTAAAGTTTAACTTAAGTCCTTAAGCACATTGCCTCTTATTCATAAGTCATGTCCTCTAGGGAAGTGGGTTATCCTGAATCAGAAAGCACCAACGGATGGACAATCGAAGATGAGTAAGAGAGTGTGTGATCTGACTACCAGAGAAAGAACACAAGCACAGGAACACAATCCTGAAGAGGGTCAGACTAATTGCAAGAACTCGAATATCTGTGGGAATTTTATGTTCACATTCAGTAGTTGCTTCTTGATTTGGGGAAGTAAGAAATGAAGCCAATGGAGATAATATTAGAAAAATGCTTGCATATATCTATTGACACATGCAAATGCATGTGTGGGTAATAATGCACAACATAGTAAAGAATTGGGAAATCATGAACTCACGTTGAACCTGAATATAGACTAAGAGACTATAATTGAGAAAATAGCTAGACTATACTGAGTGAATCAAACTCACAAGAGGTATACAGACACATGTGAGAAACTGTATGATATGAAAAAAATGTAGTATCACGATGGGAGGAATATTCATTCACACCTTTTTGTTACACAGATATTACACTCTTGCTTATTGAAGTTGAGTGCTTGAAGTCCTAGTTAAGATCAAAGCTGTCAGTATGGGTTATACTTCAACATAAAGGTGAAATAATACTGACAAAAGTGGGTCAATTAGCAACTT
>PVJH01015245.1:0-54337 GCA_004026705.1 Nesogale talazaci
TAATGCCGCTGGATCCAGAAACTTCCAACCCAGAGGCCTGTGATCTTCTTGCATTTGGCATCATTCCATGTGTTGTGTGAGGCTGAAGAGGGCTTTACAGATGGGTAGTGGACATATGGGCTAATATCAGACTTACAGACTTCATCTGGACTGGGCCAAGATGTTTTCTCAATATTCAACTGCTCTTGTATAAAAATAGGTTTCTAACACACACACACACACACACACACGACCACAGCCTAGGAAATCCCATGGGCCAGCTCTAGTTTGTCACATGAATTGAAAATCAACTTGACTGCACCTAACTAACACAGCAAGTTTGTTTTTGTTCCCCTTATTCCATTTAGATTTCAGGGAAAAAAAGGGGTTCAACTTTTAGCCACTCCCATACTTCTATAGAATATGATGGATTCATTTTTGTTTCACATTTTCAAAAGATATGAAGAAATTAACTACAAGTATGATGACTTCATTTGGGAAGTGAACAAGAATGCTATTGTTATCAGAGGCCTCATTACAACCCGTCGTATAAATTTTCACACCTGCTGTGACATGACACTGAGACTGTGTCTGAAAAATAATACCAGGAGTAATTCTAATAAAAGATCATTTCAGACATACACTGTCGATAAGTACAATGTGAAGTGGAAGAGCCTCTGCTAGAAGCACCATTTTATTCTAGTATATTGAAAAGAAGAAACCCTGGTGACATAGTGGGTTGCATGCTATGCTGTAACCTCAGGGTCATTGGTTTGACCACAGGCCGCTCTGCAGGCAAAGGTGAGGCGGTCCACTCTTGTCAACAGTTATAGTCTCAGAGACCCACAGGAGTACCCCACCCTGTCCTTATAGGGCACTAGGGGTCAGAGTTGACTCGATGCCAGTAAGCGTTCTTTCTTTTGTGATACCAAAAAGAGATTTATAGCCGAAATGTGTTTCCTCTACCCAATCAGAACACTGTCCAGGACTGGGTGAGAGGATCTCATTTCAATTCACTGAAGACTAAGAATGAGAGATGTTCCAAGACTCTTGATTTGGTTGGGAGGATCTTCAGTTATACCAATTTTATTCTTTTTAGTTGTGAAAGAATAGATACAACTTAAAAGTTGCCTTTTAAGTAATTTTAAAATGTACAATCCAGTGGCATTACTTGTATTCACAACTTTGTATAACCATCATTACTATTTCCAAAATGTTTTCATTACTCCAAAATAGAAACTCAGTGCTCATTAAGCAATCATTTCCCAGCCTCCCTCCTCTCCACCCCTGGTGTCCTGAAGTAAAATTACTTTAGGCTCTAACCAGTTTTCTGTAACTCCTACATGGGTAGTTGGGACCATGCAAATAAAGTAGAGAGGACTTTTGCCATTGTTCTGGGTATAAGAAGAATTACACCTGGGGGTGTAATGGTTACATAGTAGGCTGCTAGCCTCAAGGTGGATATTTGAAACTACTCGCTGCTCCAAAGAAGAAAAACCTGGCTTTCTTCTCCAGTAAAGAGTCGCAGTCCCTGAATTCCGCAGGGCCAGCTCTTTGCAGTCCACTAGAGTCCTTAGAAGTTGGCACTGACTTGAGGGCAGGAAGTGTGGACTTTCTGGGTAAGAGCGATCTCCGAAGCAGGAACAGAGAGAATCCCAGGGTCATCGTGAGAGGAGAGTTACCGATGGACTGTGCACGAGATCTCTCTGTCTGAAGTGGCAGAAGCTGCCCAGGAGCCACACCAAGACCGAGCAGAGGAGCTGGGCCTGTAGAAGCCTGGGGTATGGAGAGAAAGGAAACCAGTGACATTAGCACATGTAGAAGAGAGAGCTTTCTGTCAAGGAGGCATCCCAGCCCAGCTCAACTCCAGTCCGTGGGTCTGTTGCTAGCTTAAGCCTTATTTCTCACGGATGTAGCCGAAGGCTGCAGGGGGTGAAAGCGGACTGCAGAGAGATGACAAGCTGGTGGGTGAAGAGTCACATGGATCCAAGGCCAGGGGGACCATGGCAGGGTGCTGCAATGTCAGATATGCTGGCTCTCAGGGTCGGCCGCCGACATTGGGGCTATCCCTGGAGGCAGGAAGTCTCAGCAAGGAGGAAGATGAAGAGCCAGAAAGAAGAGATGCCTATGGAAAAGGCCACAGTCACAAGAAGGCTGTGATCTGATTGTTAAGTTAGACTCCACCCCCACACTTTCACATGGGTGTGAAATGGACATAAAATCAAACTGCTGCAGCCTCTGATACCTTGAGGCAGTGGGACGGGGGGGGGGGGGGGGGGGGGGGGGGGGGGGTGAGGCGGTAAATGTTTCCCAGTCCACAGAATGAAACAGACCAAGCGACCATGTGGTCGAGAGACTGGGTACCAGAGAGACTCTCGGGTGCTGTCTGAGATGTGCTGCTGTGGGCCAAGGATTGTATGCTTAATGTTGCTGATCTTGGCTCATGGTAACTGTAAACTTCCCAAATGTTGTTGGTAGGCACCCTTCAGTCAGGCCCATAGTGACGCTAGGCACCACAGTACTGAACACTTGCCGATCCTGGGCCCCTCTCACAAGTGTTCCTATGCTTGATCCCATTGTTGCAACCATCTGTGTTTGACCCATTGTGTCAAACCATCTCCTTGAGGGCCTCCCTCTTGTTTGCTACTGCTCTTCCTTACCAAGCATGATGTACTTCTCCAGGGACTAGCCTCTCCAGACCACCTGTCCAAATACGTGAGACAGCATTCTACCATCCTGGCCTCCAAGGAGCCCTCTGGCCCCACTTCTTCCGAGCCAGATTCATGCATTCCTGGGATGCGGCCCACTGCCTTGTGGCACATAATCCTTTCACTGTGTGGTTGCATATGATTTGGTAGTGTTTTGTTATTGAAGTTTGCATCAGTATCATAAGTAATATTGAAATGCAGTATGTGTGTGTGTATGTTTCTTTGGCTTTGGTATCTGGTTAATGGCTGCCTTACAAAGTAAGTTAGGAAGTTCTCTCCTCTCCTTTTTTTAGAAGAGTTGAATAAGAACTGCTTGATAAAATAATTCTTTAAATGTTTTATAGAATTCACAAAGTCATCTGTTTCTGGAATATTCTTTGTTGTGTGATTTTGATTACTATTTCAATATTTTCCAATGGATACTCCATTTCGATTGTACTTTTCAGCTCCAGTATTTTTTGTTTCTTATAATTTTTGGTTCTTCATTAATATTCTTTTTGTTCCTACATTATTTTTCTGACCTCCTTTAATTTTTTGACTTTGCTTTTCTTTATTCTGGATTATTTTTAAAGTACAGAAAATTATGATGAAAATCCAAGATTCATTAGCATGTTTGTTTCAGATATAGACATACATACCCAGGTGGCATAGTGGTTGTGCGTGGGACTGTGGTCCACTGGGATGGAGGTTCAATTCCAGCAGCAGAAAGGAGCAAAGGCTGGACCTCCTACTCCCACCAGAGGGCAGTGATGCCCCCCCAAAATCAACTACCAACCAACCAAACAAAAAAGCATACATACATATGTGCTGAGACTGCCTGTTACTCATTTTACTTGACTTTTTAATGTAGCTACTAGAATATGTAAAATAAAAATTGACAAATGCAACAGAAACTGCTCTTAAGCCTGTCCTACCTTTTTAGTGCTGGTCCAAAAATATGAGTAACTTTAATACACAGAAATTTATTGTCTCACAGTTTCAAACTAAAGCTAAAAGTCTGAATTCAGGGGACCGGCTCAAGAGCAAGTTTCTTTCTTTCCCTGTCTTTTCTGGAAAAAAATCTTTATCTCAACTTCTCTAGTCTGGGGCCCTTGCTGATCTCTATCTTTCTCCTGTTTGCTCTTGCTTCTTGTCTCTGTTTGATCCACTCTTTAAGACTTGCCTTACACTGATAACAAGGAATTCCCAAGTGGGAATTGTTAGGATTCATGACAAAGTCATTCCCAAGTACTACCCCTTGACCTTCCACCAGGATATGACCACTTCCATGATTTCTCTGTCTTTTTCCTTGTTCTTACCATTTAAGAAAACATATCTATAAGCAGTATGCATTAATACTTTTATTAAATAATAGTACTCAAAAATATATGATGTGACTGACGTGTAAATTTGAATTTTCTAGTAGGCATGTTAAAAAGTCAAGTAAAATGAATTTTATTAACATTTTATTTAACTTAGTATATAAAAATATAAAAAACCAAACTGAAAAAACCTTTCAACATGTAATAAATATAAAAAGCATTAAGACATATGCTTTTTTTTTGGGGGGGGGGCATCACTGCTCTCCGTTGGTGGGAATAGGAGGCCCAGCCCCACTGCTGGAATTGAACCTCCATCCCAGTGGGCCTCAGTCCCGCGCACAACCACTACGCCACCGGGACTCAGCCCTACTTAAATGCTTTTTTTGTATGCAGTGTTTAAATTTCAGTACCTAGTATATATGAGAGTAAGTAAAATATTGGCACATCATAGAGATGTTTGCTAAACAAGTATATCAAAATATGAAGCTACTATTTCTCCATATATCTATACTCTTCTGAAGGCAGTTTTCATCTCTCTAAGTTTTCCTGGAGAATTCTATATTCTTCAATTTACATATGTCAAATAACCATCTTGGTATTGTTACTGGTAGGGTGCTCAAGTCTCTTGTTTGTCAGTTCTTGTTCCTTTGGCAAGAAAGGTATCAGACAAGGAACAAAATTCAGACCAGAATCAGAGAAAAGATTTAAGCATAAAGAGTATGTTTGTTGAAAGGGGATGCTTAGGGGGTGGAAATCCAAAGGGCCTTTAGCTAGTCTAAAAGGCCTAGCATAAAACACAAAGCTGGACTTCAGTTTGCCAATGGCTGACCGTCCCACCATAGGCTGTCTTTCTGGTGGGTTTTCTGCTATTGGCTGGACCTCTGTAGGGGTGTACTTCCTCTTTCCATATGTGCATCCTAGCACCTCAGGCTTCCTGCAGTGCTCTAGTCCCAGATCCCAAATGCAAGAGACTCTCATTGTGGGGGTAGTGTGAAAATCCTATCTTTCTTCCTTGGGTCAATTCATTATCTCCAATATCTCAGGGTCTCTTCCAGTAATTAAGAAATGTATTTCCTTCTGCCATTCACCTTCCTTTGTGCTGGAGGGGTCTGTGTAGAAGCCTGTCTTCACTTCTCTTTTGTGTTAAGATTTCTGCCAGATTCCTCCCGCCAGTCACCTCTTCTCCCTGTGCCTGCCTCTGAGGGGCGAACATTAGCTTCAAGGGACTCCATTTGCAGTGCTCCTCGTTGTGGTGGTTAGGCGCCATGGCCTTGGCTCCTACTCCCGCTCCCCTTTCTACCGCCCTGCGCTGTCCTCATAATTGGTACGTCGGAACCCATCGTCGCAGCCACTATGTCGATCCATTCCCTTGACAATCTTCCTCTTTTTCATCACCCTTCCATGTTACTAAGCACAGGAGCCTTTTCCATGGACTTTCCTGATAAGCTGTCCAAAGTACACGAGACAAAGTCTCGCTAGTCCCACTGCTAAGGAGCATGCTGGCTGTACTTCTTCCAAGACTAGATTTTTTTGGTTGTTCTTTTGGCAGTATATATAGTACTTTCAATATTCCTTGCCAGAACCATAATTCAAATTTATCGATTCTTTTCTAGTCTTCATTATTCAACATCCAACTTGTGTGTGTGTGTGTAACTGTATGTATGTCTCTTAGTTATTTATTTTAGTGCAACAACCCAGGAGGAATTTCTAGATCTCACTGAAAGGAGTCATACCCATGGACTGCACATAGTCTTCAAAAGCAGTGGTCTGCTCTTCCAGCATATCTGTACCAACTTCATCATATTCAACTACATACTGTATTTGAGGTTTTTTAATTCCATACCCCACCGGCATGAGCTTGGATGAGCCCCAGACCAAACTGTCTGCTTGAATGCTTCTGACGTGCTCTTCCAATGTTGCCACGTCCGTCTCAGCATCCCCAGGTTGCACCTCCACTACGATGGAAGACTTGGCAATAGGGGCAGCTTTCTTATCCTGTGCAAGGCGTTCTTTCCTTAGCCTCTTTGCCTCTTCCCTTTCCTCCTCCTCGTCAGATCCCAAGGTCGTCATCATCCTTACTGTCTGCAGTGCCACCTCCTGTGGGGTCTTCCACACTAGCAGGACTGTACATGCCCAAAGCTTTCATTACTTTTTTTTAAAAGTTATTTTAGTTTTTTAGGCATCACTGCCCTCTGGTGGTAGGAATAGGAGGCTCAGCCTTTGCTCCTGGGAACTGGAATTGAACCTCCATCCCAGTGGGCTGCAGTCCTGCGCACAACCACTACACCACCGGGGCTCAGCCAGCTTCCACTACTCTTGATGTCATGATACCAGCGTAGGGCATGATACAAGTCAGCGGGTGGAGGGCCGGAGATGGCTTCAAACACGGCCACATCTGCCTGTGATGACACAGACCCCTCGATGGAGTTCTTGTCGGCCAGGTAATCATTGAGCACCTGATGGCTGGCAGGGCTCTTCAAGTCTCTGAAACTCATGGGGTCCCCCGTACCACTAGGTGGGCGGCAATGAAGGAAAAGAGGGTTGCAGACAAATAGGTGGAATGCTAAGAGATGGGACAAAAAGGGCAATATCTAAATTTAACATACATATCAGGTGTTTGAAAATACCATTGCTTCATTCAGGTGCAACTTAGTCCTCACAGTGACATTCCTGCTCTTCAATAAAGAGATCTTATACAGCCAATTTACTCAGTGCATCACATAATTCGATCTCTTGACTGCTGCCTTCATGAGCATTAATTGTGGATCCAAACAAAATTAAATCTTTCTTATGATTCCATTTATCATGATGTTACCTCTTGGCCTAGTCGTGAGGCTTTGAGTTTTCATTACCTGCAGTTGTAATGCATTCGAAGGGTGCAATCATGATCTTCATCAGTAAGTTGCTTCAAGTCCTCAATTTCAGCAAGCTAGGTTGTGTCATGAGCACCTGGCAGGTTGTTAATAACCTCTTCTTCCAATTCCAATGTCACATTCTTCTTCATATAGTCCAGCTTCTTGGAGTATATATATACACAGCCTACAGATTGAATAAGTATGTGTAGAGGATATAGCCCTGACACATACTTTTCCTGCTTTAAATCCATGTTCTTTGAGTTTGGGGGAATACAAAGTCTGAAGTGGCAAGATCTGAACTAGAGTGCATGAGTTAAGATTTCCCAATAAAATGATCATAAGATGGCCCTTACTGTACTGCAAGAGTCCTAAGAGTTACAATGTCATTATAAAAAAAAAAAATCCTCAGTCTAACCTCCCAGGCCCTTTTTCTCACCATTGCAGTTTTCAGTGCTCTAAACTTTAAAAAAAGTATTACTGAATACTTCTATATAATACTTTCATCTGTTATCACGGTCCATTCATTCATCCAGCATTTCAAGCACATTTGCACATATGCTGCCATCATCATTTTCAGAGCATTCTTTTCCCACTTGAGCCCCTGATATCAGCTCCCCATTTCTTCCCCCTCTCTCCCTCACAAACCCTTGATAAGTTAAATTATTATTATTTTCATATCTTACATCGTCCTCTGTCTCCCCTCACCCACTTTTCCATTGTTCATCTCCCTGGGAGGGAGAGTTATAGGTTGATCCTTGTTGCTCTAAACTTTTTTTCAATAAACTCCTGTAATCATCCTGTGCCATGTTTATCAAGATTATGCTTTTGGAATTTCAAAATTGGTCATCATAGCCTGCTAAGCCAACTTCTCTGCTTTGAATTCTTTCAAATCATTACAACTGTTCTTAAAACACTTGAGTAGTCTAAAAACTAGTTGAAGAACAGCATTCTGTAAACTTGGTTTAATGATTTTCAAAGGTTTCCACTTGTTTTGTTAAAAAACAAGGGTTCTGTGAACCCTGTCAAAATCATTTTCCCATGCACACAGGCGCACACACGCACACACACACACACGCACACACGCAAATCTTTTTTTTATGGCATCCTAATGAGACTACGACGGGCACATTGATGAGGCCTTCTTGCAGATATATACTGATTAAAGAAACATTTTAGGAGGCTTTGTGTGAAATGAACCCATACCTGCACTAACTGGAGCCCTAGTAACAATGCTTTTTTACTATCTGCAGTACTTACAACACATCTCAATTTAGATGCCAAATTTAATTTTCTTAAAAGTAGGACAAATAACCATCTATCTAAACCGCTCCAAATATAAAAGTCCTCCTTAACTAAATCATGTTCTTAAACTTAAGTACCTTATGTCCTTTTTCAGTCCCAATAACTATTGGACAGTGCAAAATTTAAAAGGCAAAGCACTCATTCACCGTCTTTCCCCCCCATTCAGTTTAATAACTTTTTATTTATTTTTCTATATCCTAGAAATAAAAGAGGATTTCAAACAGGCGCGTAGATGGCGTTTTCAAAGTGTTAATAAAATCATCTTTCACTAAATGAATCTAGAACTACTCTGGGGGGTGGGAAACCCTAGTGAAATAAAGTCAGTGTTTTTGTACAAACACTGAGACGATGAAACAGGGCCCCAAACCCACAGTCCATTCGGAAGCACGGCTACTCTTTAGGGGACTGTAGAGCAGCTCCCTAAAGTTTGAGATGAGACAGCCAGTCTTTACCGGCGCGGACAGGCAGATCTTTCTAGAGCAATGGACGCTCAGACTGCTGATCTTGCGGTTCAGACCAATGACTCACTGTAACGCTATTGTAAAAGGGCAACTTTCACATCAGCTCCTCCCACCCATCTACTCCGCTTGCACACATGCACGCACACACAAACACACACATCCACACGCGCACACGTGCATGCACGCGCACAGGGGCGCCGTCCGCCACCTAAGACAGGCCCTCAAGCTCAAGCTGGGTAGTTTCGGTGGAGCACATAAGCAGACTCGGTCTCGGCGGTGGTTTCACATCCCCGTAGACTCCTCCCTTCTCCAGATCCATTTGAGGAGAAACGGAAAAGGTTGGGATGGCGGCGGTGAAAAGCAGCTTTGTTATTTGTCAGCCAGTCGGTAGCTCCGCATCAGGAAGTGGCTGACGGTGCGCTCTAGAACAAAACGTGTTCCCGGTCAGAATACGCCGGGGCTTGGAAGGAAGGGGTGCTCAGCGAGAAAGGACTGGTCAAGGTCGAGGGACAGGAATAAAGTTCTTCACCGAACAGGCTCCCCATGAATTCGGTGCGTGAATGAATGGGGCTGTTCTTCTCCGGAGTTGTTGGCTGCCGGACTTCCACGACCCAAAGAGCACCAGCATGCCCGACTTCCCCTAAGAACGGTCACACCCCAAACTGTTTTCCACCTCGCCCAAAGCAGCCCCGAAACTCTCGCCCTTCCCCTGCCCCCCGCCCCCCGGTTTACGCCTCCGTCCTCCTTTCCTGCTTTGCCTCCGGGGAGGTACTCCACCACTAACTGCAAAACCCCAAGATTTAATCCCAGTCTAACTTTCCAGGGGAGACAAACGTGGAGAAAACACTGCGATCCGCCCACCACACTTATTTATCCGGTGCTTTTTGTTTGTTTGTTTTTCAATCTCCGGAGAGTTCGAGGCCTGCCCGTCGCCTCGCGGTGCATGCTAGGAGGAGTAGTTCGTTCCTCCCCCCCGATGGGCGGAGTCTGGGGGGGAACATGCAGTAGCTACGTGGCAAAGAACTACATATCCCATGGTGCGCCGCGGCACAGCGGCCGGAGCCAGGAGGAAGGGGCGCCTGCGCGGCGCTAGCGGCTGCAGGGAGGCGGAGGCACCGTGATCCAACTGCTGGAGCCCGTCCATGTGACAGTAGCGGGGTCGCTGTTCCTGGCGCCGCCCGCTCCCAGTCCCTACCCCAGGCACTGCCCACTGTCCCGGGGCCAGCAGGCACCGGAGGTTCCGGAGGTTCGCGATTTGGCGGCGCCACTGCCGCACTCGGGGTGCAGAGTGAATTGCTCCCGCTCGGGCAGGTGTTCGAGGGACCCAGCTGGGAGGCCGGCATCCCCCCGAGCAGCTAAGCGCGGGTTTCTCTCAGCGTCGGCGTCACCGAGTGCTGAGACATGAACGGCTTCACCCCCGAAGAGATGAGTCGCGGCGGGGACGCGGCCGCCGCCGTGGCCGCCGTTGTGGCTGCGGCCGCTGCTGCCGCCTCGGCTGGGAATGGGAATGGGGCCGGGGCGGGCGCCGGGGCGGAGGTGCCCGGCGCCGGGGCGGTGTCGGCCGCCGGACCCCCGGGAGCGGCCGGGCCGGGCCCGGGTCAACTGTGCTGCCTGCGGGAGGATGGGGAGCGGTGCAGCCGGGCGGCCGGCAACGCCAGCTTCAGCAAGCGGATCCAGAAGAGCATCTCGCAGAAGAAGGTGAAGATCGAGCTGGACAAGAGCGTAAGTGCGGCGGGACGGCCTGCCCTGCCCCCGGGGCTCCGGAGGGTCGTGCCCAGGGCTGGGGTGCTGGGCCGGGGTTGCCCGCCCCCTACCCTCCCCCCTCGCGGGCTGGCCACCCGTGCTGACCGGCTGTGGGCTCCGTGGGCGGAAGCAGATATCAAAGTCCCGGCAACTCCGACGGTCACCCCAACACGCGGACACACAGATACACCCCGACTGGCGCGCGCGGGCTGCCCCCGCCCCGGCCTCTCCGCGCGCCTCTCCCGCGCGCTCGGCCCCCTTCCTCCTTCCTTCGCCGCCGCCACCGGGAAACCAGACAAAGGGGATCGCCGCCCCGGGGGCCGCGGGCAGCGCTCCCGCAGCCCCGCAGCCCCCTCCGGACCCAGGCGCCTTTGTTTTGCTGCCCGAGCCGGCCTTTGGAGGCGTCTGGCTGGACTCTGCCCTCCCGGAGCCGAGCGCCCCGGTCCTTTCCCGGGCGCCGTGCCGAGCTCTCGAGGCGGGGGGAAGCCGACTCCCGGGCCGGCCGGACTCCCGGGCGTCCGCCCGCGGGGCAGCGCCGCCCACAGGCGCAGGCAGCACGGGGCTCCCGCGGCTGTGCCCGCCGCCTGGCAGCCATCGCATCTCGTGGCTTCGCCGATGTGTTCGTGCGTGCGCCCCAGGGACCTGCCGGGGCGTGCCGAGCCTCCCATGGCCGCTCTCCCAGCCCCTGCGCGCCGCCACCGTGTCGCACTAACCAGAGGCCGGGACCTCGCGCGCGCCCCTGGCATTGTGTGCGGTTGCAGCGGGCCCCAAGAACATCTTTCAAAGCCTTAGGAAGAGACAGGAACGGGCTACGTAGCAGGGCTGCCTGCCAGGCAAGTTTTTGAAAAGTTAATTTGCGAGACTTTTCGCCTGCCGCAAGCACTCCTCGGGCGTGCTCCGGGAAAGATCCTCGGGCGGAGAGATTAGCGTCGGATTGCTTTGATTGGAAACGGGTCCTCTCGATAAGGGGGCCCATTTCAATCTCCGGAGAAAGGTTTGCCATTTAAATAGGGTTAGACTAGGACATGGGGAACGCATTTGCGAGATGGATGTCACTTTTGTACCCGAGGGATAATGTACATTAAGTTGAGAAGAAAAATGCGAACGCGCACATTATACTACTAAAATATGCACTTACTTAACGAGAGAAAAATACTGTCAGAGAGATAATAAAGTTGTGAGCATCTTCTCTCCCTTGAGCAGTTAAAAATCCAGAAGGGAGCTCATTAATTCAGTCCTCCTCGCTGCAATTTTGTTAACAAAGCACAGTGGACTGCAATTTTTCTGCCTCTTCGCTTCACTCGCTGGCACCCCTCCCCCTCGATGCTGTTCACTCTGCTGGTAGACCCAACTTTCCACTCAGTGGAGGTATTAGAACCGCACTTACAAACCTAATGTTTTTCAAGGGGTGGGGGGGTGGAGGTTAACATTTTATCATTAGTAATAGGCATGACATAGGTGTTGGAGCCCATGATTTGCTGATGTTATTCTCACACGTTCACCTTCAGAATGATGTTCAGAGACTGGATTTCTAAGAAGACTGATAATAGAAGGCAATAATGATAAAAATTTTCTTTTGAATATTTGACTTTTATCCAACTCCGTTTAGGACAAAGTTGTTGGGATGGGACCTCTTCCTCCGTCCAACTTTGTCCGACTTGTGTGTTTTGACAAAATGAAGAAAAGACCTAAAGACTCTTCATTGTCGTATCAGCCTGTTTTTTACTGTTGTTTTTAATAATTTACTGACGTTTCTTTAATTAATATTCACACATAATATTTGACTGTAATCTGAAGTAGTCAGTGTGTGAAATATTTTCTGTTACAGGCAAGACATCTTTACATTTGTGATTATCATAAAAACTTAATTCAGAGTGTTCGGAACCGAAGGAAGAGAAAGGGAAGTGATGATGATGGAGGTGATTCACCTGTTCAAGATATTGATACTCCAGAGGTAAGCGGAAGTTTGGGGTTGGTTTCTTTTTTTCGTATAGGGAAGCTTTTGTATGTTAAATGTAAACCTTCAGTAGTCCATTTTCAAAGTTTAATAAAACTTCATTGTCAATCTTTTAAATGTTGAAAATATTTTGAAAAATGAAAATGAAAGCTAAATTAGTCAGTTATCATGCATTTACCCAATGTGACTGGTTGCATTTTCATTTGACGATTCTTAGAGCTCTTTTGTTTTACAACCTCTGTTCAAGACCCCAGTGTTTATTGTTTGTTTTTACATTTTATTTTTAACAATTCTACTGGCATATAGCCTGCATATTAGACAATTCAGTCATATTAAAACAAGTTGTACCATTATCACCACAATCAATTTTAGAGCAATTTCTTCTTTCTTGTGGTCCTTGTCTCCCCATCCTCCCACCAACTTCCCCTATCTTAACCCCCCAAAATTCTTATTCCAATTACTGTCTCTACTGATTTACCTATCATGGATTTTATATACAGAAAAACATAGGGAAAAAACACAAAAGACTATATAAAGCAAAACAGAGAAACCTCCATAGAGAAGAAAGAAAATATTAAAAACTAAGACAAATTTAAAAGGGGTCAAAAGGGAGATCGAATGACAAGCTCTGAAATGTTAACCTCCCTGCGTCTGCAGTCGTGTTTTTTCCCAAAGCCCTCTGCGTGATAGCCACGCTATTCACATACATCCCGCTCTCCCACCCGTCGGCGGGGATTCTCTGGCGATCGAGCCAGGTGTGTCCCCTTCACTTTTTGTTTCAACAAAACAACTTTAAAATGGGTCAGGAGGATCTTCCCCCCCTCCACTTTCTAATACTTTTATCCCTAAAAGAAAAGTTATTCCACTCACAATTTTAATTATGTAAGACCTTTTTTATACTATTACATTTTTATTGGGCTGAAATGAAAATATTTGTAATTATACATACTGAGAGGTTTTTAACAATTTGTAAGCATGAATTCACACTTGATAATTCTTCCTAGGTTGATTTATACCAATTACAAGTAAATACTCTGAGGAGATACAAAAGACACTTCAAGCTACCAACCAGACCTGGACTTAATAAAGCACAACTTGTTGAAGTATGTATGCATTTTAAACTATTTTTAAATGCGCCTGTAGGCGAAAGCAATGGGTCATAGTATGCTAATGAAATTATTCACAATATTTATAACAATACATTACAGTCAGAGAGATGAAAGATAGCAAGGTATCTGTTATGGAAGACTTATCTATTAATGTTGGTGTGCCATACAGAAAATGCTTTTATATAATAACTATTTGATGTGTGACTTTCTTTTCTCCCTCTCAAGCTGGCTTCTGAAAATAGTGCAGTTTTCTACCCTCATTCTAGAAATATATTAGTCTAAAAATGTCATTCACTCAGTACACATTTATGGAGCACATAATCAAGGCATAGTAAAATTAATTAATAAAATTTAAAAATACTTAATGTATTTAGTACAATTTATTATTTAAAATTTCTGATAGAATACATGAGCTCCTAGTGTTCCCATAACTTTCTGATGTAACTATTGTATTAATTGGTCTTTTTCGGTTAGTTTTATGTGGAAAATAGAATTATCTCTAAGGATTTCCTTACCTAGGCAAGAAAAATCTAATTTTTCCTTAAATTTGTGGTAGAATTAGTTTTTAGATTCTATAGTACTCTAACCACATAAATGCATATCTTGTTGACTATGTTGACACTATATGAACTACTAATTGAGTGACTAGCTGCCCTTTTGATTTAGGACAAGTAAAACTGAATAAGTGAATATATTTAACACTGTATTTAAGTAATTCAATGAGATAAATTGACACAGTGACTAGAGAGAGCAATGGGTTCAAACAGCCATGAATGTGAGGATGGTGCAGGATGGTGTCGTTTTTCATTCTGCCTACAGGAGGCAGAACCAGCTAGATGGCGCCTAGCAGTGACAACTGTCTCTAGCTTTCGCTAACTATATTTGGATGTATAAATAAACCTGGAACTTTTGATAACCCAACCACCTACAAGCAGCTCTAGTAAGTCTAGAGCTATTTCTTTTTAAAAAATGAGAAATAGCCATAATTCAAATAACCTCGAATGCCATAGTTTGCTTAGTCAGAAATGCAAATTTATAAAAGTGTCCTTTCCAAGTCTCTTAGTTATTACGTAGATGGGCTGTTTCTTTTAGAAACTCTACTTTCTAGAATCTGCAGTTTGGTCTGATGGACTTCTGTTGGCGGATGTCGTCCACATCTGAAATTAGCACAGCAAAAAGTGCTGAAGCAGATAATCCCCATTCAGTGCTCTTTACCTCCTTTCAATTTCTGTCCATTACTTTTACTTAGAAAATTTTCTCAAAGACCAAATATCAATTATAATGGATATATTTATCAGATAGTTCATGGCCTATTTCTCTGATACCAAGAATATTTTCGACTTCATATTTATCATTTTATGTGATAAATAATGACCTAAGTCATTATTGCACGATGCAGATACTGTATTTCATTGATATTTACGTTTGAATGTAAAAATACTCACTTATCTAAATTCAAATGATAAAATTTTAAATAACTAAAAAATGTACTAATCACTGTATATTTGAGTGAGTTGAAGATTCCTTTGGAATTACACTATTGTTCATAGCATCTTACTCTCTTTTCCATTCTGCTGCTATTTTACTAAGTGCAGTTCTTATTACATAACATTTTACTGTAATGACACTGCATTTTTAAACTAGTTTGAAACCTGTTAATGCCTGTAATTTAATGTCCTCAAATTTTTCCCCCTTTTTAGATAGTTGGTTGCCACTTCAGGTCTATTCCAGTGAATGAAAAAGACACCTTAACATACTTCATCTACTCAGTGAAGAATGACAAGAACAAATCGGATCTCAAGGTCGATAGTGGTGTGCACTAGGAGAGACGGGATTGAGACTAAGAGTTGGATGTTCAGATGCTGAGACTGTTCACTGTTTTTCATGTAGAAATGTTTCTTGTGTATTTTTCCTACAGAGGTTTTGTTTTTTGTTTTTATTTTCCTTGCTTCTAATAATTAGTGGAAACTCATGTAAAATGAGTTTTCCTAGATTGACATATTTTAAATAAAAAGTTATTGCTGTTATAGTTGTGTCAGTGTTATTTATTTTACGAAAGGCTTTTTCTTTTAAACTGAAATCTAGAGACTAGTATTAATTGCATTTAAATTGTAAATGTCCTTTATTTTGTGACCCCCCCCCCCCCCCCCCGCACACACCTCAGCCTTTTGGCCAAGATCAAGTGTAAAAGAATAAACCAATATGGCACATTTACCTTCTTCAGCAACAATCTGAGTTGGGATTTAGGATATCCTGCATAGCATTATTTTCCTTTTAAAACTCTTATTACCTGATGAAGCATCAGAAAGAACAAATAGTTTTATTTAGATACCCCCCTACAAAGAAGACAATCTACCAAGAAAGGTAAACTATACTTGTTCACCATAAAAGTTGTTGTAAGAGCATAAATTTGAGTCGTTTAAGATTTGTCGTATGAAAATATCCATATATGCCTGGCATTAATTAGAAAGTACTTTAATGCCTCTAAAAAAAAGTTGAAGAGATCTAAGCTACAGAATTTTTAGACTAATTTTTGCCATTCTTGATTTATATTTGCTTTTTCTTTTCATTCGATCAGTTTTATAATAAAGCATTTTTAAGATTTTTAATAGTAAAACATTAATTAGAGATTATATTGATGAGCCAAATTCTTAGTCACATTTGTAGTTAGTCACATAACCATCTTCCTTGAACTGAGATAGGGAGATTTTTAGGCTTGAAATAGATGGAACCATTATTGTAGCTCATTCAGAGTTTTTCCAGATTGAAAGCTTCGGCCTGGATAATTCTTTGTGTGGGAAGTTGTAGGACGTTTAGCAATGATAGCCACTCACTGAATGCCAGTAGCTCCCACAGGTGTTTTCTAAACATTGCAAATATCCATGGAGGAAAAACTTACCTGATTGAGATGCCACCAGTATCTTTAAAGCACTGGTTCATTAGAAGGCAAGAGCGTATTTTCTGTTCTTCTGAGTGGATTGTCAGCTAGAAAATAAGGTGAATAAAATGCAGCCGGTCTATGTTCTTGGAGAGTGTTCTTTGAAGTTTTCTTGACTACGTTATGGACGCACAGGTTATAAGAATTGGTATTATAGAAAGCTTACTTCTGGTGTCCCAGCTAGCTAGCCCTGTGAGGTGGTGTTTGCTAGCTATACTGAAATGAGTTATGTAGCTATCAGATATGGGGGTTGGTTTGTGTAAAGTATATACTAGAAAGAGCTAATTTAAATAACTGCTATAGCTAACATAGAAATACTCTCCATTTTTGTGGTGGGGGGCTTGAAATGATTTGATTACATTATGGTGTCTGAATGTAATTTGTTTAGTGATGTTAATTAAGAGTTTAAGTGTTGGATATCCAATGAAATAAAATAATTCTAAGTGTAATTTAAAACATGATGTGGGCTCTTTTAAGTTAAGAACTTTTGAAACTTAGCAGTGCTGGGGAAATCAAATTTTATTTTAATTTTTTGCAACTTGGGCTCTAAAATAAAATTATAGCCTAACTAGAAACCTTTCTACTCATTTATATTTGAAGATAAAAGTTACTAGAAACTTGTATTCTCTAAAGATATAATTTGCTTTTAGCTTTATTAAGCCAAGTTATTTGGTAACTGCCTTTGACTGAAAGAAAAAGGTAAAACAGTAATGTCTGAAATATGTTTCTTGAAAATAGATACCCTCTTAGCCCCGGTGGCGTAAGTGGTTGAGTGCGGGACTACAGCCCGCGGGCTTGGCGGTTCAAATTCAGCGGCGGCTCTCAGGAGCGGCACTGGGTAGCGCCCACAGCCACCAGAGGCAGTGATGCCCACACACACACACAAAAGAAAATAGATACTCCATTATTTCTACATAATGTTTTATAGCAAAATTCAGATTATGCTATTTAGGCAAGTGATGGTTCAAAAATAACTTTTTGCCACATTATTGCTTATTTAAATGGAATTAGTTTTTAAATCATAAGCAATGCCTTACCAAGAATAGTTCCAATTACTTGTTTCATATTTTTCTTTTATGAATGGTGACTGCTACTTGCAGTACTACAGAGTTTATTCCTTTGGGATTGTGTGATTCCTTGCATTTCTTTTATAAAAACTGATGCTGACTACAAACTTGAGTTTATAGTCTATCATATCCTATTATCAAGATCGTAGACTAACCTTCAAACAATAGTGATAGTATCTTAATTGGTACTATATTACCATACATGTATTTTAGGACAAATATCTATACTATCCAATTGATTTATCTCTTGATTTCTATAAACATCTGGAAATAGAGATTATATATATTTTTGGTGGAAATTATATAATTCTTAGGTTATGAATTCCACTTACATGCTATTCACTTATCTTTAAATATACTACCACACAAAAATTAGCATTTTGTGAAACCATTCTATAGTGGTATTCTGAAGAAATTTTGTGTTAATTTTTTACACTCAGTTTTCCCACAAAACAGATTAAAGCTTAAGTGTCAATTTAAAATTGATTTGAAAATGTTTTTTGAAATTATTTTTCCTTTGAGTAAAATTATTTTAAAGCCCATAGTACATACTTCGAGTATTATTTACATTTTAAAAGCACCTGTTGTATATTTACAAAATGATTGCTTATGGTAAGATACCTGTTGGACATTGTAAAAAAAGTTGCAAAAGGATTTATCAATGTTCACATTTGCCCTTTCCTAGCTCATGATTTACCTGTACTTACCATAAATGCACTAAAATGCAAGTACCAAGTGGTTAAGTTCCCAAAGAGTTGGTGCCTAGTTCTTAAAAGTCTGGGGGCTTATCCCAAAGCTGACTTTAACTCTCAAAATATATCTTCGGAGGCACTGATTGTATTTTTTAAATTAATGTAGCTTTAAAATTTTCATTTCTTTTCACATAAAATAGGTTTTATTATTCTTAAAACTGCTATTCATGGTTTTGAAGTTGTGTGTGCATATGGTTGAGATTTGAGGATGTTTGAGGTGTGATAGTTCAGAATTTTTCAGTTTTAGAAGTATTATTGGAATAAATATGGACTTTAGAATTAAAAGTTTGTTCAAATTCTGTCTTGATTTTTAAGAAAGATCTTATACTTGTGTTAGCATTTGATAAGTAGATCTGAGAACTTACCTTGAAATTGCTTTTAAGAAGGTAAAATGAAAATATACTTGAAGTAGTTAGCGCACATAATATATGTTCAAACATTGGCTATCTTTTCCTGTTTTACTAGAAAACTTGCTGTTTCCCTCCCAAGAATTTCATGAGTGTGTTTGTTTGTTTTTTGTTTTGAGCATCACCCCCCCAAGAATTTCAATTTGTACCTAGTTTATTAGGTAATCATTTTCACTAACTCTCAACTATGAACTCAAAGTGTTAACCAGGATTGTGGCTGTTCAGCTGAGAGAAAACAAACCAGTCTTACATATTGTGAACAACCTTGTGTGTGTGTGTGTGTGTGTGTATTAAGCTAATGCAAAAACAGTCCATTCAATAAAATGGAATTAACTTTTATTGTTGAATACAGTTTCACTTATCATGGGCAATTAAGAGTCTATGGCATCTGTAAGCGGTGGCACTGCAGAGAAATGACACTTGCATTTGTATTGGTATAGGGTGATTTAGCGGTGGTATTTTCCAGAATAAATGAAGATTTTCAGGGTTTGTTGCAAGGAATCACAAAAGAAATCTTTGGTCCAAAGAAGATATCCCTGAAAGAAATTAGAATAATAATTAAATTCAGCTGAATGCTAAAGTATTTGTTAGTCTTTTCTGGGCTAGAAGTGGAGAGTAATTTCCAGTATTTCGCAAAGAAGTACTCTTTTTAGGTGAATAAAGTACAAACAGAATGAGTGTAAGCATTTGCCATAGAAGCACCAAAGAATAAGAAGAGAATCAACTCTTCGGCTTTCTCTCATTAGTCATTAGCAATATGCTATAATTTATTGATAAAGAAATGGAAAGACTAGGACGTGCCAGCATCTTGATCATCATATATGAAGTTTCCTTTGTGTGACGTGAGCGGAGATGGGCCATGAAGTATGCCCATCTGCAAGTACGCAACAGCAGATTGGAAATTGCTTAGGAAAGTCGTTGAAAACAATTCCACATTTTATAAGGGAGACATAAAAAAGCCCACTGAACTCTCTTCTGGTTGGAAAGAGCCTATATGGTCTCATCATGTTGAAGGATTCATAGAATTATGCTAAGACTAATTAGAAATGTAATTAACAAGGTAAACCAGTTCCTACTGAGAAAATGGCATCCTCAAATAAAATTACTTTTATGGGTCCAAGTTGCTGTTTTCGGCCTTACCACAGCAAATCACAAAATTATGTCAAGATAAATACAGGTCAATTTGAGTGATTTGGTTTCAAGATGTACAATTACCAATAAAGTAAACACAGTATTTTAATGGTAGATGGCATTTCGTTTCTGTAGACCAGGAGAAAGAAAGTCAATTCACATGCTCTATTGATTCAAATTCTTAATTCCAAAGTTCAGTACAGTGATTCTCGGCATCACCGGAGGGTGTGCTAAAAGAAGCGGGGGGGAAAAAAAAGATTGGACTTAGCCCTGGTGGCTTAGTGGTTGAGTGTGGGACTGTGGGCCACTGAGTTGGTTCTTTAAATCCAGCAGCAGCTCTCCAGGAGCAAGGTTGGGCCTCCTACTCCCACCAGAGGGCAGTGATGCCCAAAACAAAAACAAACATAAAAAAAGATTGCCAAGACCCCCAGCTAGGGTTTCTGCTTCATTAGGTCTAGGGTGGGTCCCAAGGATACACATTAAGGTGGTGTTGACCCTGATCTTTTGGGAAGCACGTTTTGAGAACCATTGGTTAGATAAACAGAAAAGAAATAGTTCAAGTCAGAAACCCCAAGTCCTAGTCCTGGGAGACATAGTAACTCGTTATTTAAGATAATGTGTTTACATTTTCCTAAGGTGATATCTGTCGTTCATATCTCACAGGAATCTTAAAAGAATAAAAATATGATGACATGCATTGAAAGTCATTTGCAAAAAAAGGTTGTTTCAATATGAAATATCCAAGATCATAATGCTTGAAAGTAATCAGAGAAAGGTAATTTTAAAATCCAGGAGTAAAAATATTTATGGTACATCTCCTACTGCTTATACTTAAAATATGCCACTTTCTAAGTCAGTGCATGACTTGCTTAGCTCCATCAGTTCTGATTAACCAACAGAACTATAAGGATTTTCCTATAACTGATCTTTTCTGTCCAGCTATTTACAGGTAGTCTCCGACCTATGTTATATTCTCATGACCACAAATTGCATGTCCAAACATTCTTTTTGGAACCCCCTTGTGGTGGTCATGTGCTTATGTTAATTTTATGATTAAGATGTAGGGGTGAAGTCCAGCCTGTTAATCTGGAGGTAGTCATTGAGTAGCCAATGAGGCCTCCATGAGGGCATGGCTTTCTCCTGAGACTTCTGGGAAATCTCGCGATATTTCTCTCGTGGAGATAAGAAGCTATCTCCCCAGTTGTTGGGAGTTAGTCTCAGAGACAATGAATTGTGGACAAGATAAGATGGCAGCATCTGAGGAACTGCAGGAGCCGGAGGAGAAGCCACACAACCTTGCCCTGATGGAACCAGACCTCTGATCTGGAAAGGCCACCTGGAAGACCCCTGCCAGCGCTAGTTGCTTCTACTACCACTGGATGCTGTTGATGGACCCTGAGCCCTGGAAATGAGGAGCCATGAGGGGCCCCCTGCCAGTGCCGGGACTCTCCACCCACTGGCCTGTAACATCGTGAGTCGGAAGGAGACATTATAGACTGGTAACGGGCATATGGGCTAATATCGGACTTAAGACTTTGAACTGGACTGGGTTGTTCCAGTCCTTTTCTCAGTGTTCCAGTCCTTTTATATATAAACCATTCCCTTATATCCATATGCGTGTCTATGAGTTTGTTTCTCTAGTCTACCCGGACTAACATACCCCTGATTGTAAGTAACATGTACTTCCTACAGGGTTGCAGTACACAGTTAGTTAATGCTGTTCCCATGCTTACATGCAAAGAGAAAGATTTATAAAGATACTGATAGCACAAGGAAGTAATAAGGAAAGGTCATTTGCCTTAATGTCAGAATAGTCTTACAACTTGGTTATGGACTGAGGTCCTGTTGGAAGTTGGGGGGGACTACCTGTACTCAATCCCATCTGGATTCTTTTATTAGTTTTCAGATTGGCTTAAGATGGCAACTTGGAGCTCCATGTCAGCAACCAGTAGATTCTTTGTGGTGAAAAAAAAAATCTGTTCTCAATTCCCCATCATATTTCTAACACACACACACTACCCAAATCTGATGGGAAACAGAATTTAATGGATTGGAATGTTATTAATTTGGGGCTTTAATTTCATTTTACTACATTCTACCAAACTCGGTTTCTTTGTTTGTTTTTTGTTTGGTTTTTTTTTTTTGGGGGGGGGGCATCACTACCCTCTGGTGGTTGTGGGAGCTACCCAGCCTTGCTCCTGGAGAGTTGCCACTGGATTTGAACCGCCAAGTCCGTGGGCCGCAGTCCCACACTCAACCACTTACGCCACCGGGGCTCAGCCCCAAACTCAATTTCTTAAATGAAAATATTCAATACTTTACACAATTGAATGACATAATACTTTATACAATACTTTTCTAGCATTCCTAGAAAAGAACTGGGTTCTTAAAGTATTTTACTAGCAAGTTCAAGTCAGAAAACCTGAGTTCTAGAAATAATTTCAGCAAACTTGTTATGAAGGTCTTAAAAGTATACATATTGTATACACATTTCATAGCAATACATTTCGTGGTTGGATTTTCTTACTTTGGGCAGCAGAGCAATTCCCTGAAATTGCAGTAACAGATAATCTCACATCCCTCCCCATTCCAGAAGTGCCCCTGGACATTGGCATCGATCCGGGTCAGGTCAGCGACTCCTTCGGGAAGGTCGTGGCAGTTGCCGTCTTTCAGTATCTTTCTGTAGCAAGAGAGTCGACTTGCAGGCATGGCGTGGCCTCCGAGCAGCAAAGTGAGCCCAGCAATGACTGCAAGAGCCATAAATTTCATTTTGACTTTCAGCCCTGAGATGAAAAACAAAAATATGCCATCATTCGTTTTGCTAACCTGAATGTTTAGATTCTCATAATCTCATGATCTCTTAGAAAAAAATGGGAATTAGTCTTTAGTGTCTCCTTTTTGAATGCTTCTGTCAAATCGTAGTATGATGACCACCTACAATAAACATCACTGGTAGCATGGCTGGGTAAGCATGGGCCTGTTAACTTCAAGGCTGATGAAGTACAAACCCACGAAAGCTGAACAGGAAACAGGTGAGGCTGTCTGCTCCCTTGAAGCGTGGATCTCTGGAACTTTAAATAGGGTCTCTGAGTTGGAATTGATTCAAACTCAGTGGGGAGGGTCCATTCTGACGCATAGTGGCCTAGATGGCAGAGTAGAACTGCCCCCTTTGAGAGAGGCAAGACTACATCTTTACAGGAACAGATAGCCTCATCCTTCCTCCATGGTGCAACCAGAGGGTCCGAACTGCTGACTGCAGTTAGCTGCTCAATGTGTAGTCACCCTCGGGGTTCCTGAAGCTTCACAACAACATATCAAATGAGAAAAAATTGGGGCATCAGAGCCAGAATCTGCTTCTAATAAATACCAAAGATGTTTATTTAATTTTTGTGTATTTAATAGAGCATACTTGTTTTGTAGGATGGTATACATTCAGGAACATTGTTAAAACAGGTAACATCACTCAGTACAGCGATCCCAGAGTTTACATGTTTCACATCATCATAACATTGTGTCTCAAGCTGACAGAAACCAAAAACCCATCTATGCTGACATGGACAGATGATATCCTATATTTATAGCTCACATAAGTTTCGAAGTTTTTCCAAAATTATTTCTGGAACCGCTTCTTCATGATGCTATGAATTTTTACCCCATAAAGACTATTTTATCTTAGCCTTGGTTGAAAACAGAAGTTAAAATTTCCCTTAATAATCACTTGGCTCATTCTTAAACGTCCCTTGTATTGAAATGTTTATTGCTGACTAGGCCAACATATTCTATTGATAGAGTTCTAATGTGCCTCTTATTGTAAACTATTTTCTGTTGCTTCTTCCCACCAGCCTTATTTTATGTCTTTGGGGTTGGACCAAACAAGTCTAATTTCTTCTCCTCTTTAGTATTTGTGGACAACTATGGGACATTTGATGAGCCTAATGGTGTAGTAATTAAGGTCCTCTGGAGCTAATCGAAAGGCTGACAAAGAGAAATCAATCAATAAAGCCAATCATTCAAACCCAGCGGCTATTTCAAAGGAGATACACATTACATATTTACAGCCTCCTATGAAGTGGCTCTCCTCTGCCCTGTGCAGTGGCTATGAGTCAGAAATGCTTGACGACGGTGGGCTTCTGATTATGGGATAGTCATCACTGTTCAGTCAGGTCTCTGGCTTCCACATTTAACACCAAAAAACTGGAAGCTCTTATAATAAAAAAGAATTGAAAAATAGTGGATCACTATCAGAATTTGCAGCCATTCAGATTCCATCTGTTGAGAGGCCCCAACAATCTTTTCTACTACGAAATATTCTGGGGAGGGGGGGACATCACTGCCCTCTGGTGGTCGTGGGAGCTACCCAGCCTTGCTCCTGGAGAGCTGCCGTTGGATTTGCCGTTGCCGCCAAGCCCGTGGGCTGCAGTCCTGCACTCAACCACTATGCCGCTGAGGCTCAGCCCTACTACGGAATATTTTAAGAAAGAAAAGACAGATGGAATATAGTTATTTTCACATATTTATTTAGAAATAAAACAGCTCTAGGGGAGTAAATTTTAGTATGAGGTTTTCAATTGTTAGATGCATCTGAAAAATGAATTATTTTAGGTAAAATAGTGGGTTTTCCAATAAACACAGTGAATTATTTAATATGGCCCATCTACTTTGTAACTTCCGCTAAAGGACTCTCTTCTGATAGGTCTGGGTAAGAAAGCCGGGGGAAATACAGATAGGATAATGATTCAGCTGTGAGGGATTGTTAACCAGGGCCAAGTGTGACTGCCATCCTGCTGGGTATAAAATGAACTATCCCAGAAGGGCTTAGGGAATCTTTGTTGCAAGCAAGGGGGAAGGACCAGGGGTAGGGCATTTCATATGATTGCTAAGCATCTAGCCTCTCTGATTCAGGAGACCGTTGTGACACCAGGGGTGGCAGAGGAGTGACAGCAGCAAAACCAAGATCCAAACCATGAAACAGAGCGGTCTATTTCCCATCCACGGAGCAAGTAAGACGGAACACTTTGAGGCAGGAGGCTGACTTGTGGAGTGGAGTGCCTCCAGGCACTTATGTGGAAGAGCTAGACTCGCTGACCCATGGTGCTAGAAGAGCAGAGTGCCTTCAGGCTGAGGCATATGGCACAGTGGCATGTCCTTTGAGCACTTGCCACAAGACAAAAAGTCCACTACAATTGAGTATATACTGACTCCCTGCAATTCTATACAGGGTTTCTGCAGCTGCAAATCATTATGGGAGCAGAGAGCCTCCTCTTTCTTTCATTGTGGGGTGGTTAAGTTTGAGTCACTTCATGGGTTAGCAGTCCAATGCTTACCCTAAGCGTTGGAAGCCCTAAGATTGCCTTGTTCCATTGCCCAAACAGGGTAGAAGCCAAAGGGTTGTGCTGCTGAGAGGCCACATACCAGAGAGAGGACTGTTTCCAGGCACTACCCCCTGAGAAGAAGCTGTTTGTTCTGACAATTGTATGCCGAGCAGTTGCAACCTGTTAGCTTTCTTAATAAGCCCCATAATTATGTGTCCTCTGGGGTCTGTGTGGCCGCTGTAATTAATTGTGGAGTCTAGTTGAGCCCTAGCGAAGGCCTAGGAGGGATGGTTGGTGTCAGAACGATAAAAGGGGAGGATGGAGGCCTGTCGGACCTCAACCTCACAGGAATCACCCTTGGGGGATAGTGGTGGGGAGTTTGATGTTGCTTCCTCCTTGCGAAGTTAAAGGAGGCTACATGACTCCATCCCCACACCTTTCTTTTTTTACACACTCACTGCTTTTTCATTTTTAATGTGAGTGAGGAAAAATCCATTCATCCTGCTAGAGGAATTGCAGATTTTCTTTCATGCCCTATTTGAGTTAGTCATATTGACTTTACTTATTTATTTATTTTTGACTTCTAAATATTGTTTAACTTGCAACCCAAATGTTAGTAAAAGACAAAAATGGGGTCTCTTTCTGGAGGTGGGACACACATTCACACCCTGGGAGACATTCCTCGTGGAGCTACTCCAGAGCCCCGGAGCTGAAGGAGCCACGTGGAAACCCCTGCCAGCACAGCGATGCTTCTACTGCCACTGGATCCGCAAGACTTTCCACCTACTGGTCTGTGATCTTCCCAATTCGGCGTCATTGCATGTGTTGTGTGAGTATGAGGAAGAAGTTATAGATTGGTGTTGGACATATGGGCTAATAATGGATTTAAGGACTTGATCTGGACTGGACTGGGCTGGGAGGTTTTCGCAATATTCACTTGCTCTTGTATATTAAGCTCTTTCTTATACTCATATGAGTGTCTATGAATTTGTTTCTCTAGTCAATCCAGACTAACACAAGACCTTATCTGTATCCACAATGTATGAAATGTAAACAAAGTCATATTTCATTACATTTTTCGGTTTAACTTTCAAAGGAGTGCACTTAAAGCTACAGCTTATTGAGCATTTACCTTGTAATCAATCATTATAACCATTAAGCATTAAAAAACTGGTTCGGTGGGCTGAGCCCCGTGGTGTAGTAGTTGAGTGCGGGACTACAGTCCACGGACTTGGCAGTTCAAATCCAGCAGCTGCTCTCCAGGAGCAAGGCTAGGTAGCTCCCATGACCACCAGAGGGCAGTGATGCCCCCCCCCATAAAAAACTGGTTCAGGGTATAGGGCTAAGCCCTATAAGTGAGCAATGTTTTAAAACAAGCTTATTGGCATACAATAAACTACAAGTGGTTATAGTGCATATATAAGATTTGATATATATATATATATATATATATATATCCATGAAGCCATACCACAATCAATATAGTAAACATATCTATTATGTCTGTTTCCTCGTGCCTCTTTGTGACATCCCTAGTTCCCCTCTGTCTCCTACACCCAGTCCAGCAATTGCTGCTCTGTTTTTATCACCACAGATCATTTTATATTTTCTAGAGTTTTATATAAATATAATCAAAAATTTTAACCTGTTCAAGGAGTTGAATTGATACAGGGCTTAACACATGAGCGTTAAGCACAGCCATTGTGAGGACGGCACAGGGATAGCTTGTACTGTGTTCTATTCTACCTAGGGCAGCTATCACTTGGACTCATTCAATGACACTTACTAGCTATATATATAATTATGCCATATATCAATATAGATATAGACACACACATATATATATGCCACCCATACATCCTTTGGTGAAATGTCTGTTTGAATCTTTCGACCCAAACCCACTGGCATCACATCCATTCATAGCAACACTGTGGGTTAGAGTAGAACTGTCCCATTGGATTTCCACGGCTATAAATCATTACAGAACCAAACTGTCTCTTCTTTTTCTCACAGTGTCCCTCCTGGGTTTGAATTTATGACCTTTTAATTAGCATCCTTGTGCTTAACTCCTGCATCACCAGGCTTCCATGTACAACAAACCTTCAAAATGTTCATGAGAAAAATGGAAAAAGAAGATAATCGGATTTTCCCCACAAGCTTGTTGAAGTCCCCTCTTGTAAGTGCATGTGTGTGCACTCCTCCAATAGTCCCTTGTATGCCTGTGCCGGTCAATTTCCTCATAAGAATACATGCGCGGGGCCACTGCCTCACTTCAGAGGTGCCCTGAGTCCCTCTCGTCTGCCTTGTGCTTTGCCTGTGACCTCCAGCTGCCCTGGGACCCCTGACGCGCAGTGCTAGTCCACCACATAGTGAGGCTGCTTGACTTCTTCTGAGCAACCTCTTCCTGTGGCGTGATCCAGACACTCTTTCAACGTAACAGACTGGGAAGATAGTGAGACTTTTTTTCATGTTTTCTCTCAGAGAGCAATGTCCACTTTTGCTTCAAATCCAACATCTTAACAAATGTCTCATATCTTTATCTGGGGTTGTTTGTCTTTTCTTTGTGGTTTTAAGAGGAAGGGTAATCTGGTTTCTGTTACAACATCTAGGTAGAAACAGTTTTCTGTATCATTCTTAAACATGTAGCATTGTTTGCACTATTATGGAGGACATGAGGGCCACGGTGGCACAGTATTTAAAAGATTTTCAAGGCTCTATGTCAGGAAATAATGAAAATGGATAATGAGTAAGGGATGAAGGCTAGGAACGCTTCATTCTGCTGGCAAAATGAAGGATTTATGTTTTTCAGGTTGCTCACTTTAATACCTAGGTTCAGAGATCCACTTATTATAATCAAATCTGTGTGGGAAGAAGTGCAGTCAGAATGCTCCTTTACCCACCAGGGCAGTGATGCCACAAAAACAAACACACAGCAGAACGCTCCTTAGACACAATAATGGCGAGACTTCATCTGGCATACTTTGGACATGTTATCTGCAGAGACAGTCCCCACAGGACATCGTACTTGGGCAGCCAAAGGGAGGGAGATCACCAAGGGAACTGATTGAGACAGTGGCTGAAACAATGGACCCAGACAACAATGACTGGAAAGGCGACAGGGACTGGGCAGTGCTGGATTCTGAAGCGGTGCTGTGGGCTCAGCCATCTCCACGGCAGCTGACAACAACTTACTATTAGAGAAAGCGTGCGCTGACAAATCCTTCAGTTGACTGGGCTTCAGGCTTTTGTTGCTTTTTTAAACACTCTGATGCTAAATAATCTGAAACTGAAATGTATTTTTCAATGTCTGGTTCGTTTTTTGTGTGAAAACTATATTTACTTTGGTGAATTAATTCAAGCCTGTCTAAAAGGACATATGGATGTGTCCATTTACCAGAAGGTTCAATAACAATAGCAAATGCCACTGGCCTTTTTTTCTGAGCTCTCGCTATCAAAGAGTTGGGAGCGGGAGCAAACACTATATACTTTTTAATCTCAATGTTCCCCTGGTGCATTTGAATAATTTTCCTAGTATTTTACATTTGGGGGCATTTTTCTGCAATTTTGATCTTTCTAGCTTTTAATATGAATAATGTTTTTCTTATTTTTAATAATCTGGGTTAACTCTGCCTAATTAAAAACTAGTTTTATTGGCATATAATTCACATATTACACACTTCTAAAATTCAGTTAATATTAAAAAGAATTGGATAATCATCTCTACAAGTAATTCTAGAACATTTTCTTCCATTCCGTACTAATTATTAGCTCCCCATTCCCTCCTCCCATACCCTCAAGCCATTGACCCAGTTACTGATTCTGTAGATTAACCTATAGTAGGGAGTAGATTCCATATACTTGAAGCCCCCCCCACACACACACCACCACCACCACCACCACCACCACCACCACCACCACCAACAGCAACAACAAAATAAACCAGAGGGAAAAAGCCTCTAGTGAGGAAAAAAAGCAGGAATATTAAAACCTAGAACAAATTTAAAATGGGCCAATGGCAGATCAAATCATCAGCTATTACACTGTAACCTACGTACATGTACCACACACCCCTCGTCTATGGTTAAAAGGCATTCACTAGAGGCTTAATACATGCAGGAACTCTGCAAGTGAATTTTGGGCTCCCCTTGTTACCCTTAGCCTTCGGCAAATCAAGTGTTCATAATTCAAAGTCTGATACCATTCCCTTCTTCAGATTTGCATTATATTATTTATCATCCTTAGATCACATGGGCCAGTGTGCTTCTTCCACATAGTCTTAATTGGCACTTTACTTTGGAGGAATTTGGCGATGTTTGTATCGCCAAAGTGGACTCATTACCCCTCCTACTACTTCTGCATACTGTAGTTTCTTTCTTTTTTTTTTTCTTTTGTATTTTTTTTTGGGGGGGGTGGGGCATCACCGCCGTGGTGGGCGTAGGAGGCCCAGCCTTGCTCCTGGAGAGCGCTGCTGGATTTGAACTGTCAACCCTGTGGGCCGCAGTCCCGCACTCAACCACTGTAGTTTATTTTTAGAACTGATCATTTCATAACTGTTAACTGTGAAGTGTTCTTTCCATTAAATAGTTCTTACCCTGAGTCATAAATCTGATGGATTTTTTTAAATAAAGAAAAGTACTTTACTAAAAAAAAAAGTAACATATATATACCCTTTGTACATAGGACACATATACAAAAGCATTATCTAGAATACAATTCAACTAGAGGAATAATGTTGAAATATTTTCTTGTTAAATTTTTAGTGTGTTTCTTTTTGCTATGCTCAGTTGAGCTGTTTTCACTGCACAGGGTATTTTCAGCACAACATCAGCTTTGTAAAAAGTTTGAAATTTGATTTTTTAAATGATAAGTATTCTTTTAGAGGTAGTAGGTGTTTTTTTCCCTCATCCCTGTCTTATCCTCACATACTGCTGGTTTTCACAGGGTCTGCCGTCTGTACAATGACTTACAGCCTCCGAGTCATGCCGACGCATCGCAGCCCTTTTAGGACAGAGTAGAATTGCCCTGGGGATTTCTGAGACCGTACATTCTTGCAGGACTGCCAAGCCTCATATTTCATGCGTGGAGCGACTGGTGGTTTAAAACTGCTCACTTTGGGGTTAGCAGCTAACTGCGTTACAGCTACTGCTAACAGCTAACCACTACGGCTCCTTCTAGGAATTGACAATGAGTAGAAAGAAATGGTGTGCTTGCACCCAAACCCAAGGTCTGTGGCTTCTCGTAGCAACAGTTTAAAGAGTGGTGTGTGTAGTGGGCCTGGTCGCCTCTGAGAGGCTGTGCAGAATGTGAAGGTTCAACAGGCTTGGTAGTAAAAAAGAAAGAAGGAAATGGTGCGTGTTTTCTGAAGCCTTAGAAAATAAAGAAATTTGGTCAACTAATTTTTTTATTTCCCACTTTTTAACAAGTATACAATTCAGTGACTTTTAGTGAATGTATAGTTGTGTCTGATTATGGTCATCCAGTTTTTGAATATTTCCATCATCCCCCAAAGTTCTCTCCTCTCTGGTTGCTGTTAATTCCTGTTCCCATGCCCAGCACAGGGCAACCGCAGCACAGAACCACCGTGGGTTGATTGGCTTTCTGGGTATTTTATATAAAGTGGATAGCATAGCATCTTTTTGTGTCGTGGCTACCTCCACTTACCACAATGATCTTGAGGTTCTTGGATGTGTTCGTACATAGTACCAGTAGTTCTTTTCAATTTTGGAATAGCCAAAACCAAACCCACTGTCATCGGGCCAAGTCTGGCTTCTAGCCACTCTCTGGGAGGTGTGGGTTTCTGAAACTGCACCGCATTCTGAGAGCACAAAAAGCTCCTCTGCCTCCCAGGCGCAGCTGGTTTCAAACGACAGGACTTGTGGTCAGTGGCTCAACACGTAACCCACTGTGCCACAGTCCCCTATTATATGAGCATGCATGTCACATTAAAAAAATCAGTTCATTAGTTGACAAACACTGGAATTGTTTCCAATTTGGGGTGATATGAATAAAGCGGCTATGAGCATGTGTGCACAACTCCCTATGTGGATATGTGTTTTTAGTTCTCTGGGGTAGATTCCTGGGAGAATGCTACATTTAAATATTTTTAGGAAACTGTCAAAGCCTTTCCCTACGGGGCCCCTCATTTTGCATTCACATCAGCACTAGATGAGGGCTTAGTGTCTCTACATCCTTACAAACGCTTTTTCGATGATAGCTGGTTTAGTGGCTGTGCGGTAGCAGCTCATTGTGGATCTAATTTGCCTTTTCCTCATGACTAGTGATGCTGAGTGTGCTCTGTGTGCTTAATAGCTTGAGTTGGATAATTTTTAAATGGTTTCCTCTAAGCTTCCATCTATCTTCATGTTCCCAAGCGATTCTTAGAATCAAATGGAAATAAACTCCAATAAAAACCTCTACCCTATGGGCTGAGCCCCGGTGGCGTAGTGGTTGTGCGCGGGACTGCAGCCCACTGGGACGGAGGTTCAATTCCAGCAATGGGGCTGGGTCTCCTACTCCCACCACCGGAGAGCAGTGATACCCCCACCCCCCCAAAAAAAACAAACCCTCTACCCTATTTGTTTTTACACTATGTTTCAGTACCGACTCATTTCCATGTGATTGTTGTCCTGTAACCACACCTGCCGTGCACACCCGACAGCCACAAAGCATCAATGATGATGCTATTCTGACCCCAAGCCTCAGTCATCACTCCCAAAACAGTCTTAGGCACTGTAGCTGATTTTGTAAAAGAGTACCACTCTAGTATCACCTTGAGTTTTAAAGCTATTTGCTCTCATCTCAGTCCATGGAACATTGGAACAGAAGAGGAGATGGCTGGGGACCTCACCCAGGGAAAGCAGCATTCGTGGACTGGCGGAAGATGGAGCCCGAGAAAGCAGTGCTCAGCCACAGAAGGGGTCAGGGAAGGCAATACAAGGAAGGTGGTTCCAAGAGTCCAGGAGAGGGTCAGGGATGGGAAGGCCGAGGCCTGACTGCCTGAGGCTCATTCTTGGACCGTCTCTTCCCTCTGCATCTCAACTCCATAAAAGCGAATGGACTCAAAATCGAAATACCACCACTTCCTGACCTCTCTTACAGTCTTGTGTCACTGATTATACACATGTCATCCCCATGCAGTCGATGATTTCTCGTGGGCTGGGTTTTCTGGAGCAGCAAAGCCAGCTAGCTCTATCACTGCTAACTAGATCTGTCGATACAGATTCGAGAGAAGCTTAAGAAGATGGCTCACGCCTCACGCCCCCTTTAGGCCGAAGGCTTCACGAGGACAGTCTGTGTTGTTCCCCACCATATATGCAGTGGCTCATACAAAACTTATATATGGCTAGTTTTAGATGTAGGGGAGTTGGAAATTCATGGAAAGCAAAGCAACCCTTTAATAAATTAGATATTCCAGGGATTCACCTTGGACCAGGGAGGGGGAGCTAGAGAGATCATAAAGGCCTTATGGGACACGATAGCCCCAAAAGATTCACTGCCCTGGCCTCGATGCTGACTCCCAGTGACCCTACAGGGGTAGCCCTGCCCCTAGGAGTTCCTGAGTATGCAGTTACAGTTTACGGGGGGCTCAAGGCCCTGCTTTGCTTTGGGGTAAGTGCTTTGGAACTGCGGTCCTTGCAGATGCAGTCCAATGGGTCAACCAATACGCCACCGGGATTTCTCATGGGACCTAATAAAGAGTTTTAACTTATTGCGTATTCTGAGAAGCCATTGGACGATTTTTATGGAATCGTAACTATGTCTTTACAATGTTTTTCCTACCTGGTTACTCTGTGAAAGTGCACTGTGGTAGGACAAGAACGGAAGTGGGCGGAGACGAGATCATCATGGGTGAGAGTTGATGGAAGTTTCCAATAAAATGTTGCAACCGTGATGGTAACGATCGGATTGGAATACATTGTAAAGTTGGCGCCAACAAGATTCAAGGCAGGGCTGAGGGTGTAGGTGGGAAATTAAGGTTAAAGATTGGGTGGTTGGCTCTAATGGTTTTGCCTTTTTTTTTTTTTGAGGTGAGGAAAGTTGGAAGGAGTCAATTTCAGGGGAGTTCAAGAGTGAGGCTTTGGAGAAGTTGAATTTGGGAAACTGCTTAGACATAAGCGTGCCGGTGCTGAGTGAGCAGTGGGGTAGGACTGTGAAGGGCAGCCCTGGAGAAAACAAATTTTAGAGTGAGTGGGATATCAGTTACAGTATATCTGGCTATACGACCTCTGGTACTGAGAAGAGAAAGGGACTGATGCCTAGGGAGGTCTAATACTCGGAGTATTGGAAGGTCTATAATTCAGAAGTCTAGGAGAAGCCAGCCAACCCCAAGTGACAGTAAGCCGAGGCAAGGAAATGACCGAGACCAGGGCTACGCTTTCTACTTCTTTGTGCTTCTCCCAGTGAGCCTGCTTTGAAGCTAGAATCACAGTGGTCCTTTCCCTGAAGGAAAAGATGAACAAGTAACATGTTGGAAAGCCAGAGGGCATTCTGCCATACCATACACCTCTTCTGACTGCCCATGCCAGAGCACAAAATAGTGTTCCTGCCACAGTGCCAGTCACATTTTAAGATGGAAAGTTCCACACCTGGCAAGCACTTACTGGTAGGTTTTTTTTTTTTTAAATAAATTACAGGTTTGAACTATAGTCTTCTCTTCTTCTCTTGCTTAAGTGCAGATAAATAGCTTTAACTATTTACAAGCAAGTGGGAAACTATCAGAATCAGTATGCTCCTGTGGTATTAGGTTTTTTTTTTTTCATTAAAGGACACCAACCTTTGTCTTTGGCAATTCATCAAGACAATATTTCTAATGCCAATAGGAGTAAAATGATTTGGGGCCAATTTGAAGCAAATTGCTCTATTTTTTTTTCTGTCTGTCTCTTTCAGGTGAAGCCCATGCCTTTAAAATTCTTCCTGGAGTTTATCCAAGTTACTAAAGAAAACATAGGGCTCAAACAAACTCTGAAAGAATAAGTAAGAGATCATTAAGTAGCTTATCCATTGGATCTGGGTTTCATTTTTGTATCGTTAACATTGTCCCTAATGTCATTTGATACCATTCATGCTCCGATAATGGTGTGATTTTTTTTTTAAGATTGATGCAGAGAAAATGAAATTCTAAGCAAGACTTTCCCAATTCAGCAATAAACCATCGCCACCACAGATAGTTGGGGGAACTGCAAAGTTTGGTTCTCTGAAAGTATTTGGCACCACCAAGTATTTCAATGACTGGAGTTAAATGGAGACTTAAAAGAAAACTTAACTCTACTTCATGGCCAAAACTAGCAGGGCAATGAAGTATAAATATGCAGACATTTACAGTGTGCCGCTCAGACAGGCTGCTGATGTCAGTTCTGGGCATTGCACTAAGAGCAGTAGAATGAAAGAGAGCTGATGAATTGGACAGAAAGGGCAGTCCATTTCAGAGTGCTTTCAGAAGGCAGTACGAGCAGAGTAAAGGGCTGTGGAAGCAAATTACAACTTGACAGCCCACCAGCTGCCATTTGAAATATCCACACTCTCGTTGGGAGAAATTAAAGTTGGTGTCCAGCCTGTGATGTTTCTCATTGGTCTTTTCATTTGGAGGATGAAAATCACTGTTCACCATTGGCTTGTTTTCTTTCTTTCTTTCTCAGCAAGAATGCTGGAATGGCAGCATTCTAAAGTGAAACTCCTCCAAGCTCTGTTGAAGCTACAGAAACGGTGCTAGATGGAGGTGAAGTCTCTCAAACCCCCTTCACCCTGAGGTGATCAGCTCCCAGACCAAGAGCCCTCCAGCCAGAGAAAGATCAAGAGCAAGCCCTCCCTGAAGGTCACATGCCTGCAGGCTCTCTGAGAAAGCTAGACAATGATAATAATATTCAGTCTCACTTCATCTTAATGGTTTTCTTGGGCCCAAGTGAGTTGCCATCACTGGAGAAAAGGAATAGGACCTATGTGAGGTTTTTCACAGCCTGTGCCACTAAGTTAGGAGCTGTAAAGAAAATTTTTTCTAAAGGGAAAAAATGTTCCCTGTGTATACTGGTACAAACACTGTGTTGTGTCTCTTGGTGGGGACACCAAGGATGAATCCAATGAATTCCCTCTTTGTATCACACTTGGAGGGCCATTTCTTTTCAGGAACCAGGGATTTTAAAAGCAGCAAGCACCGACTTTCCTAGATGCTGCAGTTAGTTTTATACAGAATGCAAAATAGAGAAAGAAAACTACCACCTTAATAAGAATCCTACCTCCTTCCCCATCCTTCTGTGGCTCTGCTGAATGAGGCAAAAAGGCCCCAGTGGGCAAGACCAAAGTCAGAGTTGATGTGGACAAGCATGAATCACTATGAAGAAACGGCCTCATTTGAAAACCTATGATTAAATGACATCCCCCCTTCAAGGAACATACATTTCCTATTCCTTTTCAGTCTGATTTTTTTTAGAACCTAGACAGTAGTATCTTTTTCATAGTGCAAGTACCATCTCCTCAGGAAAATGGTTGGTCCTTCTCTGCTTATTCAACAAGTATATACATTCATGCTCTAATCTATAGCAACAGTTCTGTGTTGAAGAAATAACATAAGACATACCTTTTCTTGGCCTTCTTCTTTTCTTTTAATATGCTTGAGAGAGGAGTGGTCTTAAATGCTCCAACTCCCTGGGTGGATTTGGGCTAAAGAAGAGAGGAGGTTCTGGAAGGAGGTACTTTACAAATGAGCCTTTGTCTGCCTTGTCTCCTGCCTGAATTGACAGGCTCTCTGCTCCAGCCAGGACTGGAGGGAGGAGGAGAGTGGAATGGACACAGAGCTGTAGGACCTGCCTCCTTAGACCCTTCCAAACCAGGCAAAAGGGAAATAAATAGCTTCTTTGCAGAAAGCAAGAACTTGTCTATACAAAATCCTCAAGAGTCAGACTCTTGGAGCAATAAAATATAAAACCGGAGGGATTGCCAGAGAACACAAGACAGTGATTTTTTCCTTATAAAAGAATTTAGGGGTGGAGAGAAGAAGAAGAAAAATAATAAAGGAGGAGAATAATGCAGAATTGCTGATATAATTTTAAAAACATAGCTAGGCATTTTTACTTTCATGATGTGGGGGAAGAGAATGAGTAAGAGATGAGGGGAAGAAATATGGGCTGAGTAATCAAATCTAGGATGATAGCTGAGTTCTCTCTCTCTCTCTCTCTCTCTCTTCTCCTCTCTCTCTCTCTCTCTCTCTCTCTCTCTCTCTCTCTCTCTCTCTCTCTCTCTCCCTCACTCACCAAGTTTGCCTCACCAGCAAGAGGTACACAATTTTGATGGAAAATAAATTCCAACTCAGAACTCACTTCTCCAGCTCCTCACCCAGAAAATCACTGCCAGTTAATAGGACGTAACACTACGATGACTAAGAAGGAAATCTCGTCTGCATCTCAGAAATGAAGGCACACCTGGAATTTTACTGTTTTGAGAAAACTGTATTGGAATCATACCATCTGTTAGTTACCCTTTCGTGGTTTGTTGTTCTTCTGTTTCTTTCTAAATTCAATTTGGAGAATTTAAAATGTGTGGGAGTTGGAAACGGTATGACAGAGCGGGAATTATCTGGAATGCGAATGAAAGTAAAGGTGTTTCAGATCATATTAACATAGGTATAAAGATAAAGGAGGGAGTGGAAGCTGTAGGAGACTGTAAGTCATTTGGTATGGGTAGAGTGAGAGAATTAGTAGAAGCAAGGGAAATAAAGCTAAAGAGCTAGAAGAGGCAAATTCATGAGTAAGTTAGTCCAGGAAGACTACAGAAATAAATTCATAGGCACACATATGTGTATAAGAAAGAGCTTTATATACAAGAACAGTTGGATATTGAGAAAACATCCCAGTCCAGTCCAGATGATAATATCAGCCCATAAATCTGATATTAGCTTATATCTTTGATACTAATCCATGAAGTCCTCTTCTGACTCATGAAACACGCACAATGACAAGGCATGCAGGAAGATCACAGGCCAGTAGGTGCACAGTCTTTGGTAGAAACATCTCAGCACCGGCAGGGGTCTCCAATTGGCTTCTCCAGTTCCCAAAGCTGCATCAAGGTAGGTTCATGTGGCTTCTCCTCAGAGATATCTTGTAGGAAGTGAGCACAGAGAGAGAGAGTCTCTCCTGCCTCCAAGGAGGAAATCCAGGAGTCCCCAGAATTCTAAGGAGAGGTCACACCTACACAGAGGCCTCATTGATTATATCTTGATTGATAGGTCACTTGAAATCCTTTCAAATTGACACCAGATTATGTTACTACCACAGTGAGGTACCTCATATGCTAGATTAAAATTTCTGAATTGTTTCCTGAATCTGACAGGCCAGTGATGGAAACTGTTAACAGGAATGTTCACCCTGGTTGCAGTGAGAAAGGAGGATGGTGAGGAGGAGAGAGACAGGAGACAAAGATAACAGAGGCCCTGCCACAATCCAGAAGAAGAGTTTTTTAGGAAGTAAAGCAAAGGGATTGGTGCTTATGTTTAGGGTTGAGGTCGTTGAAAAATGGGAAGAAAGTTTTATTAACTTTTAAGGCTTGGAGACTTGGGTGGATGGTGCTAATGGGCATGGAGGAAAAAGAATACTAATTGAAAAGTCATTTGGTTGGGGCAAGAATGGAGTGTAAACAGGTTGGAAAATGTCTGTGAATGTTAACTTTCAGGACTCATATGTGCATTTTTTGTTTTGTTTTGTTTTGTTTTTTGGGCATCACTGCCCTCAGGTGGTGGGAGTAGGAGGCCCAGTCTTTGCTCTGTAGAGCTGGAATTGAACTTCCATCCCAGTGGGCCGCAGTCCCGTGCACAACCACTACGCCACCAGGGTTCAGCCCTGCATTTTTCAATGCTCATTTTATCTCTTTGTCTCTGAATCCATTGCTGTTCACAATAACTAATTCATTTCTATACACAATAATAATAAAATCCATACACTATAGCATTGTACTCCTTGTATGTGGTTTCAGGCTTCTGGATCATGTTTCTGCTCACATTGGAAAGTTTTCCCTTAAGAAGCATGTTAGGACCTTGACTTCATAGTCCTATGTTCTAAAACATTTACTGATTGCAATCTGAACATTCTGTCATCTCTAGAGAGAACTATTAAACATCATTATGTTTAAAAAGGTGTACTGTTATATCCTCAAGAGTTAGTATGAGAGAACTGGCTAATGGTTCTGAAAGGATCAGACTACACTGAAAGGATCAGACAAAATCAAGACTTCCAGGAATTGATAGAATACCAACTGAAAAGTTTCAAGGAACTGATAAGCAATGGAAACACTCACTCAACTGTGTCAGGGAATTTGGAAGATAAGTACTATTCTTGGTCAACTGACTGGAGGAGACCCATTTTTGTATTCATTCCCAAGAAAGGTGACTCAGTAGAATGGTCAGATTGTAGAATAACATCACGAACATCACAGCAAGTAAAATTTTGCTGAAGATCCACCAAAATCAACCATAGCAGTGTATTGACAGGGAACTGCCAGAGGTTCAGGCCAAATTCAGAAAAAGATGTGAAACGAGGGATATCACTGGTGATGTTAGATGGTTCTTGGCTCAAAGCAGATAACACAAGAAAGATACGTACTTGTATTTTATTTACTATGATAAGCCATTCCACTGTGTAAACCTTAAGAATCTATGGATAGCCTTGAGAAGAATGCAAACTCCAGAACACTTCAGAACCTCTAAATAGAAGGCTTGATTAATGGTCTGACCTTGTGGAAAAAACTCCAAATGCACTAAGAGCTGACATTTTTGTCCGTTTGGGAAGTCGATGGACATCCTGAATGAGTTTTGCTGTCAATTGACATTTCACCTTTTTTGAAACAAGAACATCACAGCAACTTCTGCAGGATTTTTCTCAAGTAGGAAACAAAATTTCACAGCCAGATGGTGTTCTCTTAAATCTGCCATCACAAAAAAATGAGGTTTAAGTGAAACTACTTTCATGAAAGAATTCAGTGTGACCAGAGAACCTTTCAAGGCAAAGCCACGGGGTGCACGAACTCCTTGTGAGTTGCTCGATGCTCACCTAGTGGGGAAAAATACCCATTACAAAAGCTCCACCCAGCAGAGCTCTTTCCATTATGTTTTGGGGGGAATACCCCCTCATATGTATTAAATCCCAACTGATAGAAAAAAAGAAGACTGCAGCCATAAGTATGGATTACAACTCAATGTAAAGAAGACCAAAATCCTCACAACTGGACCAATTGGTGACATCATGATAATAGAGAAAAGGATGACGTTTTCAAGGATTGCTTAGATCCACAATCACTGCTTATGGGAGCAGCAGTGAAGAAGTCAAATGCCATGATGCATTGTATGGGATCAGCCTGCTACACAGATCTCTTCTGAGTATTGAAAAGTAAGGATGCTACTCTGAAGACTAAGGTACGCCTGACCCAAACCATCATCATTTCACGTCTCCTATGCATGTGAAATGTGGACACGCAATTTGAACAATTAAGAAGAATTGATGTGTTTGCAGTCTGGTGCTGGCAAAGAATGTTGACCTGCCAACACAAAAAAACATTTGCCTTGGAAGAAATACAGTCAAAATGTTCCTTAGAGTCAAGGAGAGTGAGACTTCCTTTCATGTACGATAAACATGCTTTCAGGAGAGACCAGTCCCAGGAAAAGGACATCATGCTTGGTAAAGTAATGGATAAAGAAAGAAAGAAAGAAAGAAAGAAAGAAAGAAAGAAAGAAAGAAAGAAAGAAAGAATAGAAGACCTTCAGATGGATCGGTACAGTAGCTGCATCAACGGGCTCAAGATAAGAACCACTGTGGGTATGGAGCAGGAGCAAGGCAAGTTTGCCTCTGCATTGCTGTCAGTCAGTCACTATGAGCTGGAGTAAGGTTGCTGTGAATTGGAGTTGCTCGAAGATGCCTAACGACAAACATCGCTATGTCCACCCTCCGCACGCATAAGCTTCCCTGTATACCTCTTTTCATTAGTATCATTACAGATAAAATAAAGTACAGTGCACATGTGAAGATTGGGGAAGTGACAAATGTTTTCATCAACTATTTATTTACCCATTCCCCAGATACATATATTTTGGCAAAAAGAAAAAGAGAAAAACCTAATGAGATTCTTCGTGGCATTCATTATAGAGTTGTCCATGGGGGAAGCGGTTGAACAGCAAAGCCATGCCTGAGATTGGAGAGTTATCCTTGGTGATTTTTAGTTTGGAATCATCTGAACTCACTATTGGCTTTCTTTTACATGGAGAGGTCTTGTTTTTTTGTTTGTTTTTTTTTTTGGCATTACTGCTCTCCGGTGGTGGCAGTAGGAGGCCCAGCCCCACTGCTGGAATTGAACCTCCGTCCCAGTGGGCCGCAGTCCCGCGCACAACCACTACACCACCGGGGCTCAGCCCGAGGCCTTGTTTTTTTAATCTCACTTGATTACTCAAGTCTGTTGTTGCACCCGGGATTTCATTGCTCTGGAGACCGCCTGTCCCTCGGAGAAGTCTCCCAAAGGTGGACCTTATGTGACACGAATAGTTCAAGTAGACTGTTCAAGTATACTGTCCAGATTGCCTTTAAATGCTGATATATCAAGCAATGTTTGTAAGGGATTCTCTTACAGTCTGTGTGCATGTGTGTTGGACACATTATCTTATCACTCTTATGTCTACTCAGGTTTGTTACAAGTGGACACTTCCTTCCATTTCTTTAGTGGTAGAATCAATTCATGATCCTCTATCATTTGTCTAGAACTTAAAGTGATTTTATTTAAATATTGGTATTACATTTGAGAAGGGGTCTGATAAGTTTTTTCTTTAGGAAACAGTCATCCTGTAGCAACAACATACTTCCAACCAGATGATGTTCCAGGAGATGTTTCTGATATAAACCACTTCAGACACTGCATATCTGAAACTGCTTAAGGTGGAATGAGGACACTCGTCCACTTCCTCTGGTTCCCACCTGAGAGCTCGAGCAGGTGCCCTGATTTCAAATCTGCTGCTCCTCTGTGCCACCATTGACCCCCTTTCTCTCCCTTCCCTCGGGCTTTCAACCTTCTGGACACCCACAGGGTAGCAGCACAGGGAGCGGCAGTAGTTGATTGCAACCTTCATAATTCAGATCCTCCCAGGAGACAGGAATGACCTATTTATGCGTGTATCCTTGACCAAAAGAAGTTTCAGAACAATTACACTGATTGGAAGCTGTGTGCAGTGCATTTGTCGAAATAACAACGAGCCTCAGACCAAATGACCTTTGAAAATTACCTTTAGAATCTACTATCAGTCTAAAAGAGACAATTATATGCCTTTATTAAGTTAGTTATTTTTGAACTCAGCAAAGGAGTTTTCTTTTTACCGTTTGATGTTTACCTTAAGATTTCTTCTGAAGTTTGGACATTTCTTCTTAGCATGGTTTTCATAACTGGATGGAACAGCATAACCTCAATTAGCCAAACACAGCTTTATGGCACCGAAATGAGACTTAGGCACACAGACTCCACTGTGAAGTCTCGCGTGGGCTCCTTGTGGCGACAACAGGATGGCCAAGCAGCTGTAGGGCGAGCTGTTGAGCTGACGCTCCCACAGGCCCAGCGCGTCCCAGCAGCAATCGGATGGGAATGCAATTTCAGTGCAGTGACGTTTCTGGGAACTGCAGGGATTCTACACAGACTGCCTTGGCTCTCGTGGGGAAGTCTGGAAGAAAGGTGTGGGTAGCGTAGCAAACACAGGACTCCTTTTACAAGGAAGGCATTGGCTGGCAGTGCTTCCTTGTTCTCACAGCTCTCAACGCAGAGAAGCTGTGAGTCACGAGGGGTAGCATGCTCTCCAATGTGATAGAAATCAAATCAGGAAAATGAGCAGGAGGAGAGGAGTGTGTCAAAGAAGACTGTCGAGTTTGAGGAGCCTGTGGGATATTTCAAATGAGTAATAATGCTAACATGCAAATAAAAGTTGGCAGCCGCGAAGTGGCCAAGATGGAAAGAAATCTGAAAATAGCCCCTTTGATTTCCTGGCAGTGAGTAGGAAGCATTGGACTGGGAGTGCCTGAACTCACAGCCCCGGCCCACAGTAACTTTGTGATGTGTTGGCAATGAACCCATTCATGTATCAAGCTTAGGTTAAGAATGCCAATATCTGCTTTTACACATCCTGAATTTTGGCCCTAAACTTCCCAAATTTGTTTCACAGGTACAGGCATCTGGTTGTCTGGTAATGCTAATAATAATTCGTCTAGTAAAAATAACAATATTAACTGCCATGCCAAGAGTGCTACATACTCTACAACTTTTAGCTCCTTTAATCCTAACTGCAAGCAGACTTATGAAAACCCATTGCTACCAAACAAGCCTCAAGGAATTGGCAGGAGAGGTTGAGAGGTTTTAGCAAATGCATACAATTTGTGGTCTGCAGATGATGCAGCATTACTTGCTGAAAGTGAGGAAGACTTGAAACACTTGCTAATGAAAACCAGGAATTGCAGACTTCAATGTGAATTACAACTCAGTGAAAAGAAGACCCCAATCCTCCAATTGGACCAATAAGTAGCAGCACGATAAATGGAGAAAATGTTGACCTTGCCAAGGATCCACAATCCTTGCTTGGATCCACAATCAATGCTCACGGACACAGCGGTCAAGAGATCAAGTGACATGCTGCATTAGGTAAACCAGCTGCACAAGACCCGTTAGAGTAAAAGCAAGGAGGTAACTGACTTGGCAGTTCAAATCCAGCAGCAGCTCTGCAGGAGCAAGGCTGGGTCTCCTTCTTTCACCAGAGGGCAGTGATGCCTAAAAAAAAAAAAGAATAATCTGTATCACATGCAAATAAAATTTTGTTGAAGGTAATCTAGAAAGAGAAACAGTTATAGCAATATATTGATAGAGAATTGCCAGAAAATCAAGTCAGACTCAGAAGAGGATGTGGAGAGAGAGAGCGAGTGAGCGAGAGAAAGAGGTTTCTTGGCTACAAACATAGACTATCAGAAAGATATTTTCATGAGATATTGACTACTGAAAGACATTTAACTATGTAGATCATAACATATTATGTAAAAATTGCAAAAAAGGTTCAATAATACATATCGTGCTCATGAGGAACCTGTACATAGACCAAGAGGTAATCCTTCTAATGAAACAGGCTTGAATTTTATCAATGTACTTATTCAAATAATCCAAGAAGCTGGACTATGTGAAGAACGATTCAGTATCAGAATTGAAGGAAAACCCGTTAGGAATTTGTTATATGAAGGTAATAAAGCTTTGCTTGATGAAAGTGAAGAGAACTTGAAGTACCTGCCAATGAATATCAAAGATTACAGCCCTTAATATGGATTGCATCACACAGAAAGATCAGCACAAAGAAAACAAAGATTCTCATAACAGCAATATTTAAGCAATATCTTGATAAATGGAGAGATGATCGAAGTTATCAAAAACTCTGCTCTGCTTTCATCCACAATCAGTGGCCGCCGTCACCCAAATGACATACTGCGTTGGACGAAACTGCTGCAAAAGAGATCTTTGAAGGGTTAAAAAACAATTATGTCACTTTGAAGACAAGGGTGTACCTAAACCAAGTCATGGTACTTTAAATCACCTCATAAGCATGAGAAAGCTGGACACTGAATAAGGAAGACCAAAGGAGAATTGCTATTTCTGAATGGTATGTTAACCAAGAATATCGAATATATTGTGGACGACCAGAAGAGCAAACTAATCTTTTTTGAAAGAAGTAGTACCAGGATGTTCCTTGTCAGGGAGCATGGGAGACTCTGCCTTATATACTTTGGACATGTAATCAGGAGTGACCAAGTCTTGAGGAAGGACATCGTGTTTGGTAAAGCAGAAGACTAATAGAAAAGTGGACCCACAATGAGATGCACTGACACAGTGGCTGCATCAATGGGCTCATGCATAGCAGGTTTTGTTTTGCTTTTCTTACTTTTACTTGGGACTCTGACATCTCCTATCACAATCCATACATTCCTCCAATGTGTCAAGCCCATTTGCACATTTGCTGCCATCATCATTTTCAAAGCATTCTCTTGAATGCTTGAGCCCCTGATATCTGCTTTCCATTTCTTCCCCCTCCCTCTCCAGTCAACCCTCCGTCATGAACCCTTGATAAGTTAAAGATTTTTCTTTTCATATCTTACATGGTTCTCTGTCACCCCTCACCACTTTTCTGTTATCCCAGAGATTATAGGTTGATCCTTGTGATCGATTCTCCCTTTCTATACCACCTTCTCCTAATCCTCCTGGTACCTCTGCTCTCCTTGTTGGCCCTGAGTGGTTTATCTATCCTGGATTCCCTGTGTTTTGGGCTATCATCTCTAGTAGTGTGCATGTTTTGGTCTAATCTGATTTGTGAAGTAGGATTGAGGTCATGATATTGGGGGGAAGTAAGCACCAAAAACTAGAGGAAAGTTGTGTGTTTCATTGCTGCTATATTGTACCCTGACTGGCTCATCTCTTCCCTGTGACCCCTCTGTGAGGGGATGTACAATTATCTACGGATGGGTATTCAGTCTTCATGCTGCCTCCCCCCTTCACATTGGTTATGATTTTTTATGGGTCTTAGATGCCTGATACCTGTTCCCAACGACACCTCATGATCACTCAGGCTGGTATGCTTCTTTCATGTGGGCTTTGTTGCTTCTGAATTAGATGGCTGCTTGTTGATCTTCAAGCCTCGAAGACCCCAGATGCTATATCTTTTGATAACCAGGCACCATGAACTTTCTTCAACACATTTGCTTATGCACCCATTGTGTCTTCAGCGATCATGTATAGCAACAGTTTTAGGGGTGATGCATGACTGGGCAATGTTTCGTTCTGTTGTAGAGAATCAATATCCATCAGAAATGACTCAACAGCACCTAACCAGACCAAGAGTCACCTCAAAGGAGGAGACCTCACATTGGTTGGCATCACTCCTTCAAGAAGGGGGATGAGGTAATTTTACTGAGGAGAGAATGGAGGCTGAAAAACTCTAAGCTAATGGCCCTAAATTACTCAGCTGGCAAATCATGAAGCTGAGAGTGGAAACCAAGACATACTCCCAAACGATTTTAATAAATAGAGAAAGGGATACTTGAGAGATTCAAGGCTATGCAAAATCATGTTTATCCTACAATTTAAGTATGGGTGAGTAATACATACTGTTTATGAATCCTAGAGCGAACATTCTCTTTTTGGGGGGCATCACTGCCTCTGGTGGTTGTGGGCACTACCCAGTGGTGCTCCTGAGAGCCACTGCTGGATTTGAACCGCCAAGCCCGCGGGCCACAGTCCCGCATTCAACCACTTATGTCACCGGGGCTCAGCTCTAGAACCAACATTCTTAATGTGCCGCTGTCATCTATTTTATGATAATATTTGATTTGAAACATTTCTTACCGGGAAACTTCTAAATGGAAATCGGTTGAATTGAGTTTCTAAACATCAGATAAGAAAAATTACCAGAATTCCAGTCAGCCCCTTGAATGGTTTCCAAGAGATTATTATCCTAAGAGTAAAATTATAGTGCAAGCCCCTCGGGAATTAATTGTTGAATGAATGTAATTCTTGGCTAACAGATAGCTTCTTGGGGATGTTCACTGTTCAATGATTTTTTTATTTCTTGTTATGAGCGATATTGTCGTGTCACAGGGTATGTAGTTAGCAGTTAGCCACCATTGATTTTTCAAGACTTGTTCCAAGATGTGGACTCATCAGACTTGGCTGGTACACCCTACTGTAAAACCCCAGTTTCCTCACTTTTAAAATAAGAAGTTTGGTTAGGAATCTTTATGGTCCCTTTTATTTTGCACTTTCCTTGGGTATTTAATTCTCAATGTTTATCTTTAAATAAAATTTTATTTTAGAACAGTTTTATACTTACAGAAAGTGAACAAAAACCATTCAAAGAATTCCCATTGACATCTCATTTTGTTTCTCTTCTCCGTTACTCCTTACAGTCATGTTGGCATTAATGCACCAATGTGGATGCATCACTGCTGACTAAGGCGTCCCGGAAAGGCACAAGTGCTTGTGTGCGCAGGTATGAACCAAAAGTTTGGAGGTTGGAGTCCACCTAGAAGGATCATCCTTAAAAGAAAGTCTGAGGATCTACTTCTGAAAAATCAATTATCAAAAACCGGATGGAGCACAGTTCAATCGAGGACACATGGGGTCTCCGGTGCATTGGAGCTGACTCTGTAGAATCTGGGCTTCTGAATTAAAGTCCATGTTTTACTCAGCTTTTTTTTTTTTTTTTTAGTTTTAAGTTGAAGTCCCATTCTAAGATTCCAGCCAGAAGAGTACGTTCCATTTAGTTGTTCTCTGGGTTCCTCTTGACTGTGGCAGTCTCTCAGACCCACCTTGTTTTGAGAACCTTGATAGTTTGGAGGCGTCCTATGCCATTTTGTAGAACGCAATGCAACAGGGACTTGTCTGATGTTTGTGTCTTGATGAAATGTGAGGGGTGAAGACCACAGAACTACATGCCATTTTTATAATGCCCGGCTTGGCGTATCACTGTTGACAATAATTTTGCTTATCTGACTATGGTGGTGTGTATCAGATTTCTTCTCCACTGTAGTACTTACTCTTCATTGCCCTCTTCACACACTGTGCTCTTTGGAAAGAAGCAACCATGTGAAGCTCACACACAGGGATTGAAGAATCACATCCCACCTTTGTAGGGACAGGAGCAGCCTCGCTATCATAATAGTTACACATCGAGCTGCGAACTGCAAGGTCGGTAGTTTGAAATCATCAGCCAATCTGTGGGCAAAAAATGAGACTTTCTAATCCCATCAAGAGTTCCAGTCTCTAAAATGCACAAGGGCATTCTGTCTTGTTCTATAAGGTTATTAGGAGTCGGCCCTGACTTCTTGGGAGTGAGTTTAGTTTTATTTTCCTTAGGTGTTGAGTACCTACACAAATTATTTCGAATTCTTCTGTATAATAATTTTTTCCTTTCTCCCTTATTTACTTATTTATGAGTTTGTGAATATTTGTTTTATATTTCGAATAAGAATCCAACATTAGTTTTTAAAAATTTTTTGTTTTATTTTGTTTTTGCACTCAAATGATGCCAGCTTTGGCCTTTAGAAGCTCTTTTGATTGGTCCCACTGTCCCTTGATGGTGAACTTTTTTTTTAAGAAAAAAAACCCACCACAACATTATAAGGTGCTCTAGTCTCTGCCATCTCTCCAAAGAGTCCTGGTTTTCCTTTTATGGAGGGATGGTCCTAGAAACCCAGATCTTGATGCTTGGCATGTTTGTTGATACTGGGGTGTCATGGCCTCTGGACACTCTTTGCTGACATAGCAAGGGTATATATGCTAAACTTTGTATATACCAAGCTCCAACAAAAACTCACTGCCATCAGTCGATGCCTTATGGGACAGGGTAGGACTGTCGTGGGGTTTCTGAGACTGCCACTCTTTATTAAAATAGAAAGTCTCCCTCTCTTTTCTTCCAAGGAGTGGCTAGCGGTTTTGAATTGCCTACCTCGTGGGTCACAGTCCCAGAGGTAACCAGTATACCACCAGGGCATAGATACACACCTCCACAACTATATCTATTTTTAGCCACATCCATCTGTATGGAGTCCTGGTGTCTCAGTAGTTAAGGGTTTGGCTGCTAACCCAAAAGGTTGGCGATTTGAAACCACTACTCCTCCATAAAGATGACTGATTTGGAAATGATGAGGCTGTTCTTCTTGGTCCTGTAGAGGTGCTATGAGTCAGAACCGACTTGATGGTCATGTCTTTGGTATTTGCTTTGGGTATCTCTATCAAGCCAAATTCTATACCACTGCTGCCAAACCTCATCCATTACCACAAGGATCGTTCCATACCTCCTCCTGTGTATCTGTAAACTCCCTGTGAAAAACCTGGCTCCCACCCTCTGCCCTGTACTTAATTATTCAAGTCAGGTATACATGTATAGTAGAATCAGTATTGGAAATCTGAACCTCTTTGGGGAACAATTCTATCAACTAAAGTACAGTGATCATGCCCAGTATCCTTTTTGCTTTAGTCTTAGACTCTGTTCATTTCCAAAGTTACTTACATCAACATTTTATATCCCCATCCTCCATCTCTCTCTCTCTCTCTCTCTCTCACACACACACACACACACACACACACACACACACTCCCTCTTCAGTAAGCTTGTTTCATTGTAGTACAGTTATCTTTTTCTGTGATACATTTTACATTTCATCTTCGGTTCCCCCAACCTTATAAATACAAAAGGAAAAAAGCACATTTGTACATTTGGTGCCATCGTCCTTCTCAGAACATTTTCTTTCTACTTAAGCCCTTGGTCTTAGCTCCTCCTTTTTGCCAAATGTAGATTTGCTTGAAAGTAAACAAGCAGCCATCTAGCTCAGAAGTAACAAAGTCCACATGAAAGAAGCACCCCAGCCTGTGTGACCATGAGAAGTCAATGGAATCAGCAGTCATCGGAGAACAAAAATCATATCATTGTATGCCCACCTTCCTGATATGATCACCGAAGACTAAGGAATGTATAAGCAAATGTGGTGAAGAAAGATGATGGTGCCTGGTTATCAAAAGATAGAGCATCTGGGGTCTTAAAGGTTTGAAGGTAAACAAGCAGCCATCTAGCTCAGAAGCAACAAAGTACACATGGAAGAAGCACACCAGCCTGTGTGACCACGAGACATTGAAGGGATCAGGTATCAGGCACCAAAGCACTAAAAATATCATTGTAAATGAGGGGGAGTACAGATTGGGAACCCAAAGTCCATCTGCAGGGAAAGCGACATTCCCTTACAGAAAGGTCGTGGGAAGGAGAGGAGCCAGTCAGGGTACAGTGTAGCAATGATGAAATAAGCAACTTTCTTCTAGTTCTTAAATGCTTCCTCCCTCCCACTAACATGATCTGAATTTTACCTTACAAATCTGATTAGACCAGAGGATATACACTGGTATAGATAGGAACCCGAAACATGAGGAATCCAGAGGGGCGATACCGGGAGGGTGGAGGGAAGGTGGAGTAGAAAGAGGGAACTGATTAAAAGGATCTAGATATAACCTCCTCTCTGGGGTACAGACAACAGGGGAGTGGGCAAAGGGAGACATTAGACAGTATACAATATGACAAAATAATAATAATTTATAAATTATCAAGGGCTAATGAGGTAGGAGGGATCAGGGAGGGAGTGGAAAAAAGAGGCACTAAGACCAAGGGCTTAAGTAGAAAGAAAATGTTTTGAGAAGGATGATGGCAACAAATGTACAAATGTGTTTGGCATACAATGGATGTATGTACAGACTGTGAAACAATTTTTTAAAAAACCACCAAAAACCAAAATCACGGTGACCATGTTGATGTGAACTCATAGATTTGCTGTTCTGCTATCAAAGTCTGTGCATGTTTTCTATGCATCTAACATCACATTCCCATACAGAATGACCTCCTGTGCCTCACTTCCTCAGCCCTCAATCTCAGAAAACCTCTAATCACTCACCCCTCTAGATTTTTCTCTTCCAGAATGCCATATCTTGACCACATACAGTATGTGCCCTTTTTAAGGCACTCTTTCATGGGGCAATATGGACTTATGATTTACTCATTCTTTTTTATGCTTTGATAACTTGTTTTTACCATTGAGTAACCTCCACTAATATAATTCCAAAATATAGCTATTTGCAGCAGAATATTTTCAAATAAGATGTTCAGAAACTGGCACCATTTTAATAAAAACACAAACAATGAGTCCTTGATTATTTTATGAAAAAGAATCTTAAGTATAGGGCAATTTAACTGTATTTACATTGAAGACTCTTTGAAATATGAGCAGACGGGTAGGCCACCAAGGCTCTTTTATGTTGCAAATAGGAAATTCAAAGGTGTCAAATTAGTTTCATAAATGTTTCTTTATTGTTCCCTAAAAGCGATAAACACTTTAGAAATGGCATGTCTAGAAATGCAAATAAAAGCAAGTTGAAATAATAATATTAGATAACTCAAACCAGCTCCAGTTGGATGTGTGTATCATACAGGACACGCCAAAGCCAGGAAACCATGCAAATGCCCCAGACCCCAGTCCCCTTACCACCTGGGCAGTGGCCGCTGGGCCTTGTGGATAGATGCCTTGTGGTCTGACCAACTATTTGCCAATCATCAATATTGCTGTTGACTGAGTAGTCACCTGCCCCTTCTGAGCAGTTAAGAACATCTCCCATCAGGGTCTCCATAATGCAGTAAACCAAGGCCATGCCTGCCTATTGTCACCTGTCTTGTGTCTTTGCACATTACTTCTGGTTTCTCAATTTCATCCCGTGGCTCCCATATGGATGTGCTGGTCCCCGGAAGCTGCTTTTTAAAGGACACTTTACCTCTTAAAGCCCCTTGAGCAGCGGCCCTCACTGCTGCAGGAGAGAAGGTCCTCCATCAGCTTGAGGGGCCCCAGTTGCCAAGACTGCCACCTCCTCCTCCTTTTTAAAAACCACTTTACTGGGGGCTCATACAACGCTTATCAATCCACACACCCATTCATTGTGTCAGGCATATTTGTACAAATGTTGCCATCATCCTTTTCAAAGCATTTTCTTTCTACTCGAACCCTTGGTATTAGCTCCTCATTTTGCTCCCTTCCTCCCCCCCCCTTATGAACTCTTGATGAATTTATAGATTATTATTATTTTTTAATGTCTTGCACTGCCCGATGTTTCCCTTTACCCTCTTGTCTGCTGTCCATCCCTTTGGAGGAGGTTACAGATAGATCATTGTGATAGGTTTCCCCTTTCTTCCCCCACCTTCCCCTCACCTTCCTGCTATGGCTACTCTCAGTATTGGTCCTGAGGGGGTTTATATGTCCTGAATTCCATGTGTTTACAGTTCTTATCTGTACCTATGCACATGCTCTGGTCTACCCAGATTTGTAAGGTAGAATTAGGGTTATGATAGTGGGGGAGGAGGAAGCATTAAAGAACCAGAGGAAAGCTGTGTCATGGGTGCTATACTGCACCCTGCTTGGCCTATCTCCTCCCCACAACCATTCTGTAAGGGAATGTCCAGTTGCTGACAGATTGGCTCGGGGCCTCCACTCTGCCCTCCCCGCATCCCCTCTTTCATATTATAATTTTTGGCTTTGGGTCTTTGATGTTTGATACCTGATCCCATCAACACCTTATGGTCCCACAGGCTGGTGTGCTTCTTCCAATGTGGGCTTTGTTGCTTCTCAGCTAGATGGCCACTTGCTTATCTTGAAGCCTTTAAGACCCCAGATGCTATATCCTTTGGTAGCCATCAGCTTTCTTCACCACATTTCCTTATATACGCATTTTGTCTTCAGCGATCGTTTCAGGAAGGTAAGCATCTCAGAGTGCCGGATTGTTCAAACAGAGTGTTCTTGTATTGAAGGAGGACTAGAGTAGAGGCTGTCTTATTCTTTTATTTCTTCAATGATTTTATTGGGGGCTCTTACAGCTCTTATAACATTCCATACATCATTTGTATCAAGCATATTTGTACACATGTAGCCATATTCATTCCCAAATATTTTATACTTGAGCCCTTGGTATAAGCTCCTCTCCCCCCCCCTTTTTTTAATGAATCATTTTATTGGGTGCTCATACAACTCCCATCATGATCCATACACACATCAATTGTATGCAGGCCACATTTGTACACTTGTTGCCATCATCATTCTCAAAGCATCCTCCCTCCACTTAGGTACCCAGTACCAGCTCCCCATATTTCCTGCCCCCCCTTCCCCATGACCCCTTAATAATTTACAAATTGTTATTACTTTTTCATATCATACACTGTCCAATGTGTCCATTTACACACTTCCCTGTTGTCTGTGCCCCAGAGAGGAGGTTATATGTAGATCCCTGAAACCGGTTCCCCCTTTCTACTCCACCATGCCTCTACCTTCTCAGTATCACCACTCCCATCACTAGTCCTGAGGGAACATCTATCCTAAATTTCCCATGTTTCCTACTCCAGTGTACATTCCCTGCTCTAGCTGGATTTGTCTGGTAGAATTGAGATCATGATAGTGGGTGGGAGGAAGCATTTGAGAACTAGAAGAAATTTGCATATTTCATTGTTACTACACTGCACCCTAACTGGCTCATCTCCTCTCTGCAACCCCTCTGTAAGAGGCTATCGCTTCACCTATTGATGGGCTTTGGGTCCCCAATCTGTGGTTCCCTCATTTATAATGATATACTTTTAGTTCTTTGATGCCTGACACCGGATCCCTTCAACACCTTTCAGGAAGGTGAGCATCTTCGTGCTGGATTGATCGAACAAAGTGTTCTTGTGTTGAGGGAGGGCTAGAGTAGGGGCTGCCTTATTAATGGGACTTCTTTCTCACTACAACCCTGAGTGCCTGGACAACCAAGTCAGAAGACAGCAGGGGTATCTCGCTGCAAACAAATCATCCTGGCCTAGATCCCATCACTTTCTGAATTGAGAGGGTCCTTTGATGCTCTGTCTGCCTGGAGTAAAACGTGCCCCCTAATCAGTTAGGATGAGCCCTGGGGCTGTAGTAGTTATGGATTTGGCTGAAATCCTCAAAGGCAGCACTGGGAAACCACCATCCTTCTTTTGGGAAAAGGTGAGACTTTTTTTCTCCTGTAAAAAGCGACAGCCTCAGAAAGCCATCAGGCCATTCTAGCCTGCCCTACTAGATGGCCATGAGTCAGAAGGGACTTGATGGCAGTGGTTTTGGTTTTGGGGGTCGTTTAAAAGCTTACAAAGAGGGGTTGAGCCCCAGTGGCATAGTGGTTGTGCACGGGACTGCGGCCCACTGGGCTGGCGGTTCAAAATCCAGCAGCAGCTCTCCAGGAGCAAGGCTGGGTCTCTTACTCCCACCAGAGGGCAGTGATACCCCCCCCCAAAAAAAGCTTACCAACAGGCTTCTATCCCTTGGACATAAAGGAACGATGCTTAACTCAGAGTGGTATCAGAACTAGCCATGTGGGTGAGCTCCGGGCACAAAGACTGTGAAAATGGTGCCCTAGGGGTCTGCTCTCGGGACTGAGACCCTTTGACTCGGGCTCTGTCTGCCCCTCCTTTACCTCCATGAGATGTCTGCTTAGGACACGCATAGCTGGGTTTGGTGGTTGGCTCTGAGCCTCCGACCACTTCTGGGGACCACTCCTCTGAACCTTGATGTGCAACTTCCTTCAGGTTCAATACCGCAAGCTGCATTTCCAAATCATTTTAGAAAACACCAACTTGACATCACATGGAAACCACTTTCAGTTGCTCCATTTCCTGGAACTAACACCTGGCAAGGTGCCGAGGACAAGATGGAGTCCAGGCAAATCAAAGCAAAGTTGGGCTGGTAGAAGCAGATGGCCCACCTAAGGTGAAAACAAATGACTTTCTTGAAGGCGGGTGGCTGATTCGCTTCTTCCCTGGGGCAGGTAGGGAGGTGGATGGACAAAACCAATGCAGCATGACACGCTCTCCCCCCATGAACAGAGGAATCAGTGCCGCCTGAGGCTATGCTTGGTCTCATTTTACCTCTTGGCTGGACGGGGGTGGGGGTGGGGGGGTGGGGGTGGGTGAGGGGGAAGTATCACACACATACCCAGGAAACTTGGAAAGGTTTCTGGAAAATTGGAACGATAAGATCATGGAAGTTTCCCACGTGCTTTTTTTTTTTTAATCATTTTACTGGGGCTCGTCCCTCACTTATCACAATACATACATACATATACTGTGCTAAGTACCTTTGCCTGTCTGCTGTTATCATCATTCTCCAAATCTCTGCTTTTTCACTTGAGTCCTTGATTTCAGCCTCTCATCCCTTCCCTTTCCTGCTCCCCCCTGCCCTAACACCCCTCATCACTTTATAGATTATTATTTTGTCATATCTTACATCGCCTGACGTCTGTTCTCACCCACTCCTCCGATGACCAACCTCCAGACAGAAGGTTCTGTGTAGGTCCTTGTGATTGGCTCCCCCTCTCTACCCTACCTTCCCTCCACCCATCCGGTAACTCCTCTCTCACTACTGATTCTGAGGGGTTTATCTGGCCTGGGTTCCCTGGATTTCCAGTTCCCATCTGTGCCAGTGCACCTCTTCCAGTCCAGCTGGATTTGTAAAGTAGAATTGGGATCATGACAGTTGGGGGGAGGAAGCCTTCAAGAACTAGAGGAAAGTTGTTTGTTTCAGTGTTAGTTTATCGCACCCTGAGTGGCCCTTCTCCTCCCCGCCACTCCTCTGCAAATTGTCCAGGAGTGGATTCTGGGTTCCCACCCTGCTCTCCCCTTCTCTTGTAGAGATGTGCTTTATGCTCTTTATGTTGGATACCTGCTCCCTTCGACCCCTCTTGCTCACACAGGCTGGTGT